>JAODUO010000214.1:300000-305000 GCA_025642075.2 Ridgeia piscesae | reverse complement strand
TTTTATTTTTTGGTGTTTGCTAATTTGTATAATATTTGCTCTATTAAGGTTCCACGGGATCTTTTTTAACGAAGTTATACACGTAATGTAGAGGGCTAGAAAGTATGCAATGTTAATATTAATACACTAGCAATGCTTAAAAAGCAAATGGGCTGTTCTCTGAAGTGATTAACATACTTGTCATTATTCCAACCAATTCGCAGAACAGTTGGCTGATTTAGTCCTTCCCCCTCCCCCCATCTTCAATTCAAGACAGATACAGTCTCCAATGTTGAGAGGTCCGTGTATATTGTGCCAGGTGGATGCGCTAACCACTACACAATCCGCATCCGCACCTCTCGTGTTTGCGAGCCTCAAGATGTGTAACTGAAAGCTTTTCCTCCCACTCTCTCTCTCTCTCTCTGGATTCTCCCTCGGCTGTCTTCGTCCTGCGTTCCGGTGCCACTAACAGCAAATATACTATTTCTGTTTTGGTGGACGAATGATGGTCGTAACGTACGTAGGCGTCCACGAACTGTGTTGGCGTTGCTTAAAATGTAAGGTACTTAGCACAAGCTGGCCGTGTGAACGTACGCAGTCGTGACTGCGGACATCCATCACTGGCAGATGCACCTGTGCTACCTGCGGATTCACCGCATTTCCCCCCTAAAATAAGCATTCCTTTCCTACGGTAAATATGGTTCAGCTGTGTACGTGTGGTGGCGCCACAAGAAACCTTTTAATGAGGATCCGGCAGCGGAAGACGATCCTTGGTTAGGCGGGTGTGAGGTTGTAAAGTGTAAGAAATTGTTAATGTTTTTAGAATGTTAATAATTATACAAAAATGTGCATGGTCATAACTGATTTATACTGATAAGGCTTGGATTGTTTATACTTTTTTATAGAATGTACACCAATGAACCACTTCCAATTCACTCAATACACTAGTCATTTGTTTCACAGGGAGTAAGTGGACCCCCCCAGTTCACACACCATGTGAAATCGTTAACTATCCCTGTTTTCTTTTGCTGCTATTTCCACGTAGTTCTTCTTACTACAAGCTATACTGCGATGTGTCTGACTGTGACATTCTCGACTATCTGCATTAACCATAGGTATTTTATATTAAACTCCTTTACTCTGGAGAATTGACCAAGTTTATTCACACGCTGTATACTGCTCAAGATTCACTGCACTGATGCAAATACGTTCCACATACCATACACAGAGTTAGTGATTTATCATCGATCAAGATAATGCCTCGAAGATACTTATGAACAACAAGGCATGATTTAATTTCTTAAACAAAGCATTTAATCAGAGCCGTACTGTTTAAGAAGAAATATACATTTTAAAACTTTTTCTTGCGTTGCAACCCAACATTGCATAAGATTATTGTTTACATAATTGTATTGCCTCCACAATGATGATATTTTTAAAGACGGTCAATTTGTATCAAAAACAAAACCACACCTCTTGGTTCTGCAATATCACAAAGCTTAACAATGGAGAAAACGTCATGGCTACAATATATTGCGGCACAGGTATCATTAAGATACCACTAGAAATTCAACAATTTCAAGTGATCAGTCCTAGAACACGACTTATTTTTGATTGTTTTGTACCAACTGATTTGTGTTTACTTTTTACCAACCATATTTCATCTTGATTTGTTCCACATTCTTATTTTCGTGAAAATGTTCATCAAGTTGGAAGAACACTATATCAAAACAAGACTTCTTATTACACAACTAATCATTAAATATTGTTTGTGCCAAACAATACACCTTGTTTCGCATAACTTTTTTTCTTTTTCTGACCAAACATTTTTTACCAAAAAAACACGCCAGTGCTTGTCTTAAAAATTCCCCAAAACGCCAGTCATTAATTACACCCCCGCCCCATTCAACAGTCAACAACCCCAACCCGCTACCCGTCTCCCTCTATTTCCATCTCTCCCCTCCCGTCCTCCGCATCGCCACGGCAACGGGAGTGGATGAGCTCCCGGCGCACCTCGGCAGTGATCTGGTGGTGTGTGTGAGCCCGGAGCAGCTCCACGAGAGCCTCCTTCTGCTCCGACGACATGTCCTCCTTGTAGCGCTGCACAAACGTGAGGAGACTCTGATGCCACAGCACCGGCAGGTCACGCCTGTCCTGCTGGAACCTACACACAACAACGTCACATGATGACAGACATTTGGATTTCAAAGTATTTTGATACTTTTTTAAATATTTGTATTTGTTGTTCAGGAATTGAAGGTATTTGTATTTATAAAACACTTTCCTAAATTACTTGATATTTCAACTACTTTTTTCAACTACTTTTGATGGTGATGGGTTAAAAGTGTTTGCCAAAGTATTCAAAATAGTTTCCAGTGTATGTGTATTTAAATACGTTTGCATTTAAAAGTATTTGGATCCCTCAAGAGTATTTGTATTTTAATACATTTTAATGTCTTCATAATAATAATTAGCCAACTTCTAATGCGTCTAATTCTTAAGAAACCAAGCTCAGAAGTGTATTAGTATAACCGGGTTAATCAGTCTCAGAGTCAATAAACAATTACAATTGTCAGCAGATGAACCAATACACCAGGGAGCTATGATGGATAGGCAAAGTTGTAAAGGTACATCTTTAAATTATGGCCGTATTTTCAACTGATTTACCACTGGGAGAAAGCATATTCCAAAGAGTTGGTGCAGCTACTGAAACAGCCCTAGTCCCAATATTAGTATTGACTTTAGCGACAAAAAGTAAATCAGTACTAGATAATCAAAACTGAACTGGTTGTTTGTCTTATAGGACTAAGCAATGTACACATGTCGACAGCAATGGCAAAACCTTGATAGCATGTGACAAAACCTTGATAACATGTGACAAAACCTTGATAACATGTGACAAAACCTTGATAGCATGTGGCAAAACTTTGATAGCATGTGACAAAACCTTGATAGCATGTGACAAAACCTTGATAGCATGTGACAAAACCTTGATAGCATGTGACAAAACCTTGATAGCATGTGACAAAACCTTGATAGCATGTGACAAAACCTTGATAGCATGTGACAAAACCTTGATAGCATGTGACAAAACCTTGATAGCATGTGACAAAACTTGATAGCATGTGACAAAACCTTGATAGCATGTGACAAAACCTTGATAGCATGTGGCAAAACCTTGATAGCATGTGACAAAACCTTGATAGCATGTGACAAAACCTTGATAGCATGTGGCAAAACCTTGATAGCATGTGACAAAACCTTGATAGCATGTGACAAAACCTTGATAGCATGTGGCAAAACCTTGATAGCATGTGACAAAACCTTGATAGCATGTGACAAAACTTTGAAAGCATGTGACAAAACCTTGATAGCATGTGACAAAACCTTGATAGCATGTGGCAAAACCTTGATAGCATGTGGAAAAACCTTGATAGCATATGGCAAAACTTTAATAGCATGTGGCAAACCTTGATAGCATGTGGCAAAACCTTGACAGCATGTGACAAAACCTTGATAGCATGTGGCAAAACCTTGATAGCATGTGGCAAAACCTTGATAGCATGTGACAAATTCTTGGTAGCATGTGGCAAAACACGAGCAGAGTGTAGTACTTATAATTATGGTAATCTTCAATAGCATATGCAAATTTAATGCCGATCCAAATATTCAACCAAGATGAGGAAAGTATGCAATTTAATGCCGGCGCTGATTGGCCAAAAAGTAAATTTGCCAGGTGGTAATGTTTTTTTTTAAATTGCCTTTCGTTTGATTCTCAACAGTTTGCTGTTGAATAATTTGCCGTTCAGTGGTTTTCTGCCATATGGCGATGATATGCTGTCTGATTGCAGTGATTTATATTGTCCGCTGGCCTTCGACACATTTTTGTAAATAAATATGTAAAAGCCATTTGATTTATAAATATAATTTATTATATATATATATATATATATATATATATATATATATATATATATATATATATATATAATATATATATAATATAAAAAATATATATGTAATAAAAATATTTTATTAGGTGAACCTGAATGAACTTAGTTTTTTTAAACAAAAACAGGTTATATATATATATATATATATATATATATATATATATATATATATATATATTCATGTATAAGTTCATATGTAGTGCATTGTCCATCTGCATCTCACTTATCCAATACCAGATGAAATAATTACTATTAACTGGTGTCGGACATCGATATTTTACGGTTCTGAACAATCCTGTTTAAAATTTTATATTGGTATCTTCATATCAATTTTAACCAATGTTTCGTGTGAGATTTTTCGTGTGAGAAACTTACCTGAGAACTGGGTCTGTATTTCCGTCTTCTTCTCTGTGATCTTTTCCTGGATGATGTCGGCAAGAGTGCGCCGCACTGGTGGATTGTGGGAAAGAAACATCTCAAACGCTTTCTCGTCTTCTTCGTTAACCTCCTGCGAACAGATGGACACATTCCGCTAAAATATTGGGCAGTAAATGTATATTTGAGCAGGGATAATTATTTGAAAAAAATTAGGTATTCAAATTCAAATATTGGAATCGATTTTATAAAAGTGAATCTGTAGTGTGAATGACACTGACAATTTATGAAAACGACTTTTTAAAGATGGTGAAGTCAACAACTTTAAAAATAAAATTGTACAAATTAGTGAGACTCATGTAGTGTCAATCACAGAACATTAAACAATCAAAACACTGAAACAATTTCCATAAGACATAAGGAATGCTTATATGCTATACCATGAGTAATTAAGAACATAATTTTGAGCTGGGGTCACTATTTAAAACAAAAGTTATGAGCACCGAATTGTAATTTAGGAATCGTTTTTGTAAAAGTTAAACTGATACAAGTAAACATAACCTCAGGTGTGAATGACACTGACAGTTTATGAAATAGTTTTTTTTTAGATGGTGAAGTCAACAGCCGTTTTTGTATTTTATATTACGTACAAAGTAATGGGACTGTGGTAGCGTCAATCACAGAATATTAAAC
>JAODUO010000214.1:280000-295000 GCA_025642075.2 Ridgeia piscesae | reverse complement strand
GTATCTCGACGTTTTTTAAAATAAGTTGACGTTCGAGTCGTACGGAGTCTTTTGAACAAGTCTACGATTACTTTCACATGACGGAACCGGCGCCAGCAGCTTCGGAACTGGCGTTAGTGAGTGTAGTAGTCGCTGCATTTCTCGAATCGAC
Source organism: Ridgeia piscesae (assembly GCA_025642075.2). Lineage (NCBI taxonomy): Eukaryota > Metazoa > Annelida > Polychaeta > Sabellida > Siboglinidae > Ridgeia > Ridgeia piscesae. The sequence goes on along the minus strand of JAODUO010000214.1, from coordinate 294,849 downwards.
GTGAAGCACGTTCATATAATATATTAGAAATAGCAGGTAGCTAATCGAACAAACCGTTACCAGTCTGACACACCCGAACACGTGACGCCGAAGCTGGTTGTCTTCCGTCATCTGTGAGAAGAAAACACAATTTGTGTTTAGGTGGATATACTTCATTTGTTTGGATAGAACAAAGACCAGAATGTGTATAATTCTCCATCGATAAACATCACGCATTCGTTTAATATGGCGCCATTGGGGAAAAATACTGACACATCTGGTTCAAAAATACTATAGGACGATCTCTCTCGTGAGTGTCTACCTGTCTTGGGCGACCGCTCATATGAGTATCCACCTGCATCACCTGCTAAATGCGACCAGTGACCATATATCCGAAAGCAAAACTGCTACTCTGTTCTGCTATGAATGACCATATGATAGCAGTAATCAGTATTCGATTATTACATGCTTCGAAACAGCCGAGAGCCGAGTAAAATTTCGCGGTTTCACACTTTTCGCTACAATTCCAAAATCACGAATCACACTGAAAACCCTGTTTCAGCCAGAATCATGGCCAGTGATTGTCTGGTGCGTTACGACTCCATTTAAGATAATATAAGATAAGATAAGGTAAAACAAAATAACATAGGGAAACATAAGATAAGATAAGGTAAGCTAAGATTATTATATGGCTACTTTACAGTTGGATTGTACAAGCATATTCATAATAAAATCAACAATTCCACACAATTTGATATTATCGTACAACGGTAAAACGTCTTATTAAAATAATCATTGGAAACATTTTAGGCAATAAATGTAAAGCATATACATTAAAATATACATAGCAAAACAATTATTTCAAAAATAAATTAAAAAGGATAATAAAATTAAACTGTCTGTTAAAATACGTGTCCATTATTAGCTGTTCTGAAAATGTTCCAAGTAAGTAAGGAGTTTGTGTAGCGATTTGTGTTCGCCCTTGGAATTGGTAACACGTGGCACACTTCGACCATGTGGTAATAGCCCATTCAATGTATGGTCACTACGCTTCATTTTAGCGAAATACGCTCTACACAATTCATCTTGTCTGTGGTGCAACGTTGGCAGGTTTAATATCTGCAGGATATTCTCGTACGCATATCCTGGAAATATAGTTTTGAGATACCTTTTTGAATTATCTCTGTATTATCCGATATATATTTAAATAAGTTTGTATGCCATACAGGGCACGCATATTCGACTACAGGTCTAATCATAGATACGTATATTATTCTAATCAATTAATTTTCGCTGACATCAGCACGTTTCAATTGGGAAATCATGTACACTCTCTTCCTTGTCAGATGATATAGTTACATCGAGAATCTATTTATGCTTGACAGACTCTTTCAATGACATTTCTATCTATAATATAATATAAGCAGAGAATCTACAAATGTTCTGTCTTTACGGAAATATAAAACCATTTATTTGGTCTTACTCGTATTGAGGCGTCATTATTACAAGACCATTGCTCAAAAACGTGAGCAGAATCCTGGATAACAGGTACCATGTTTTGGTTGCATATTTAAAACATGGTGCTGTCGTCAGCGTATTTATAAATAGGACAAGACGTTTGCAAATCGTTGATATGAATAAAAAATGTTTTGGCCCTGATAATGTCCACTGGAGAAAGCCCCCATTGAGATACCTTGGCTTTAACATAGCGTCAGCCGACTTTTACTCTCTGTTCGCGATCTAGTAGACACATTGCCATCCATTACACCACTGTGCATTTAACATTTTGTTTAATCGTATGTCGTTGTTAATAAGATCAAATGCTTTGCTATAATCAACAAAACAGCATTCTTACAAAATTGTCCGTTACATCTGTGGTGTTATACTGTTTGTGGAGTATTTCAACAAGAGCATGCGTGGTACAATCCCTGCCATTCCTCCATACGGCGTATCATCAACTTGTGGTTTAACATAAACATCGACCCATTTTAGCACTATTAACTCAAAAGCCTTACCTATAATTGGTGTAAGTCTGTTGTCATTTTCAATTATAACTAGAGGATGTTTCTTTGATTACATAATAAAATTGTCGACTTACAAATGTTGGCAGTACACGTTCTCTAAGCGAAGTATAGAATGTCCACGGAGGTATTCTGTCCGGACCCGTGGCTTCGTTCACTTGGATATTATCAAGTGCCAACTTAGGGTCACTTACGGTAATGGTGAATTTAGCTGGTTGTGGTTCATAGAGGTCTAAGCAAAGGAATGTTATCAGGGACATATGTATGCAGTAACGTTTAAGATCTCTAGGAGGCGCTAATATGCAACTCGGGCCAGTGATGACATTCTTTATGCGCGCGCGTGCGCCCTGTTTATTTCTTTTTTTTCAGTACATCTTCGAGTTCTTTTGCCCAACTTTCATAAGGCACACACGCATACACACACCACGCACACACACACACACACACGCACACACACACACACACACACACACACACACACACAACACACACACACATATATATATATATATATGTGTGTGTTTTTTAGACTTATTTAAGAATTTAGCATCATTCATGATTCTGATGATGATATTTGTATATTTTTATATATTTAGTTTACTTTTATAATAATTAATGACCATAAAGTATTATGTTCTGGTGGTCCTCGGTATAAGCCCTCAGGGGTTTCTAGAGGATCTCCACGGTTACATTTTATATTCATGTTATGTTTGTGAAATTGTTTGTATGTTGTGACCGAAATAAAGTTCAATTAAAAAAAAATTCAATGCCATGCCATACAAGATCAATGACGCTGTTGATAATGAGTCTGTCACATACGTCTGATACTTGAGCTAGCATATTTCGAAAGCTGATCCCACGCTGCACTCGAAGGTGCATAACTCATGTGACATACTCAAGCAATTTGGACCTTACTTCTGACACAGCCATTGTAGAACACTAACTTGACCGAACATCTTTCTAAGTGCAATTGACACACTGTTATATGGTTCTTATAGAAAAGGAATTTGCAACAGTGAATATGATGTTATTTTTATTATCGTTGCATATGCATAACATTATGGTATACTGGCATATGAACAGGGCTGCAGAAACATATTTATCAAAATTGTGTCATTGAAATATCGTGTTCTAAAACGATCGGCGAATGTTAATACAATACTTGACTTAGCATTTATCCGCGTGACACTCTCTGGTTGTAGGGCACTTGATAGAGCGTAGATACGACGCCCAGTTTTTGAAAGAATGTTGCCAACGAAAAACACTGACAATGTCTCGGTTCACTCGACTGCATTTATTGTAAGGGCGAACATCACGGCGTCGGCTTGTGTCGCGAGAAAGTTGCACGAAGTAACGGGTTTGTATCCGGTTGTTGAGTGCAGCAGTCAAAGTTGTGCGTGCAATTGTGACAAGGATTTTTGTAATTAATACGGATTTGTATGTACCGAAAATTGCCTGCTGTGAAATCATTGATTGGATCATTTATTTATGATCGTAATACACGCAGTAACCATAGCAACGGAGCAGTTTTTAAGTCAAAAGGTGAGCGACGGGTTTGTGATGGACGCTGTTTCGTTATTCGTGATCACGTCTATCAATGATAATGACACGAATACATTACTAGGCTCCAACAGTTTTAATCTACGACAAAGTGTCTCTAGCATACATACATGTGCTTTGAGGCGTTATCTCGAATTCCCAACTACGCTGCCATTCGCCAGATGGCAGCATGTCTTGAACGTAGTCACGTAACAGACGCCACTAGCACTGCCAGTGCCAGTGGCAGCGTTTCACTTCAAATTTCAATATATTATAATCGTAACAATGTAGTCATAGCCCCAATATCATAAACTTGATACATTGTACATTCCTGGTGTAGTATCACATTCATTTTGAAATGTTAGCGCAATGGCCTCAGTTGTTCCTGGTATGCCGATTATTTTATTTTACTAAAAATGCTTTTGTCTTTTACGTCGAGCGTAAATAAATAAATATTCTGATAGGCTAGTCACGTATTAGTTCTGTCTGTAGAGTGTAGTGTACTTACGACGTTGCGTTGACTTCAAGGTCGTCTGTTTTCGTGTGCGAACGCCACGCGTTACGTCTTCGGGAACACCCTACACGCTACATTTATGTTTTTTACTGCGAAGCCATGATATTCATTTTGATTGGTCATTGCTTTAATTTTTAAAGGCGCCCATAAATGAACTGTTTTATAGTAAACCCCCTCGTAGCAGTACACTGCTCGCTGTTGCCTGCTGGTGTGGGCAGTTGTTACGACATGACGTCACAATTGACGTTACCGTATCTTGTAAACGTCACAAGTTACGTCAAGCTTTTGTTCAGCTTTAGCATTTACTAAATTGCTCTGAGTCGTGTTTTTGCATCAAGGGAGTTTTCACTAACGTTGTTAAAAACATTTCAATATGATGTAATTTATTCTACTCGCTAATTCGAATAACATAATAACATAATTGCTTTATTGGCTGATTGTCCGAAACAATATTGAATACAAACACAGGATATATACATACAAATCATGGTAGACAATCAACAATAAGCAGGAATGAAGCGAACTGCTTATGATTCCTTTTGTTCAATTATCAACACAAACCATGTATGCTACCTTGGTGCAATTCTGCTGATGTGCGCATTCCACAGTTAATCAAACAAATGTCATAAAAACATGATAATTAGTTTTCACTATTAGCTATGCTATTCACATATATGAATACATATTATTATACTCAAATATACCACTATATACTCTAATTGTGCGGTGTTTTTTATTAGTATATTCTCCAGATGTATTGTTTTACTGCCTTTTAAAATATATTCATAGACATACAATCTTCAGTATGATTCTTCATAATAATAGTATTTCACAGTTTGGGACCAACATAAGCGAGTGTGTTTTGTCTGGTGTTGGTTTTACAATGTGGTATTTTGAAAGCTATATGTTGTCTTATGTTATAGTTGTGTGACGGTGTGTACTTCATGAACACGTTCGACTTTGGTGATGGTCTTCAAAGTCGCACAGTTATCTAGTCAGGTCGTCAACGTTGTCGTTCCTTTGTTTCGCACTAAGTTCATCTACTTGCGTCGGTGTATATTGGAGGCTGACCCGGAGTTCAGACAGCGAAGTAGTCGTTTCCCGCACGAAGTGGTCTACACCCCGGTTGAACTCGGCGATAGCGCTCTGTATAGACATGCCCGGAAAGAGTCTTGTTTAACCTGGAGTAGTCTCTGTACATAGGCATCGTGACACCCGATCTCTTCCACGTGGATGTGGGCGTCACCTTTGAGGGCCTCCGCCTGAACCACTATTGGCAGTAGAATTGGTCGGCTTATGTTTCGGCAAGTCAGTGTGGCCGACATTCAACGTGAGTGATACGTGATTTGCCCCAACAATGTATAACAGTCACGCTATCGTTGTCACAGCACGGCCGCTATTGTTCTTCCTTAGCATTACGAACTGAGTTGATGACAATGTGACAGCGGAGGTGGAATCGACAGCGTTACACTGCCAAGCTGAGCGATATCCCCAGTTCGAAATATCATAGCTTGATTAAATGAACGAATTTGGTCGTGTTTCACTGGTGGAGTTGCGACTCTATTCAAACATGTGAAGTAGCAGTATACACTTTTTACCCAGATGACACTCGGAGCGTACTGTCGACTAGCAAGTAAACCAGTCCCGTCGCTGCAATCTGCGCGTCGACGGACGCTGAGAACGAAACGTGGAACACCACAACTGCTCGCCATGACCATCGAGTGGACACCCCGAACTGGGCGCATCGGGTCGAACGCCACGATCATCGTGGATCATTGCGGCGGCAAAGAAGACACGGTCTCGTGGCATTTACAACGTATGCCGCAAACGCGTGCCGTGTTCACATATCCTATGACATCTAGTTTAGATCCGACACGGTGTACTCAAACTTATTTTGGTTTCGAGCAAGGTTTGAGACTAAGTCACAGCCCAATACAAATAAATATCTCACCATGTAAACTTTGCTGCTCAATTCATATGCGATATTATGATTTTGAAAGGAAAGAAACAACGTATGAGACACACGCGTATATTTACATGTGTGAGTGTGTGTTGTGTGTGTGTGCGTGCGTGCGTGCGTGGTGTGTGTGTGTGCGTGCGTGCGTGCGTGTGTGTGCGCGTGCGTGCGTGTGCGTGCGTGTGTGAGTGAGTGAGTGCGTGTGGGTGTGTGTGTGAGTGAGTGTGTGTGTGTGTGTGTGTATATGTATGTGTGAGTGTGTGTGTGAGTGTCTGTGAGTGTGTGTATATATGTGCGTGTGCGTGTGCGTGTGTGTGTGTGTGTGTGTGTGTGTGTGTGTGTGTGTGTGTGTGTGTGTGTGTGTGTGCGAGAGAGAGAGAGATGTGTGAGTTGTGTGAGTGAGTGTGTGCGTGTGAGTGTGTGTGGGTGTGTGTGAGTGTGTGAGTGTGTGTGAGTACATATCAGCCAGTTAAGTGTATACCTACAATAAATAACGCACAAGGCAAAGCTTTTCACGCACTGGATTTTACATCTCATTTAGAAACACCATTATGTAAAACACCGAGTGACATAAATCAAACTCGCATCGCCCACATAACCATATATAATGCAATCGAAATTAGTAGAACAACTAATCAATTTTTTTCGAGTCATCCTAACGCATCTCCTAGATATACCTTGATAATAATAAAAAAATAATGTATATATGAAATATAAAAAAGCACACACTAGTCATTCTGTCGCATTATATATATATATATATATATATATATATATATATATGAATTACATCAGTTAATATTAATACAGTTCAATGTTACATTGTATCATCGAAACAATACACACAACTAAAAACAAAGACTCTGCCAGCCTGCAGCGTGTTCGTACTTTGGCTTAAGCATAAAACGTCGTTGTGTACGTTGTTTTCACCCCGCCATATGCGGTACTCAGCAGTTCCAGGTGTAGGTTCAATTTAGCTGTTTGACGTTCAGTGTAAAATGTCTCTTCAATGTCGACTCTCATTTCATTCACATGACAGGTGAAGACGGCAAATGTATTCCCAGTGTTTTTTTTCTCCAGTACAGACGTTACGCAATCCGTTATTTTGAAATCAATATATATATATATATATTATCGTGTGACCACTCCTGGGCACCATTCAGTGAACCTGAAACAAGAAAATCCGGCGGTTTGTACCTGTCTGTCTCTGTCTCCGTCTCCTCTTCACTTATTCACTCATTTAATAATTTACTCATTCACTCATTCTCTCATTCTTTCACACACTCATTCACTCATTAAATCAATCACTCGTTTATTCGTTCACTCATTCACTACTTCACTCATTTGGTCACTCATTCACTCAATCGTTCACTCTTTCACTCACTCTTTCACTCACTCACGACTCACGTACTCATCCATTTATTCATTCACGCATTCATTCATTCACCTATGCACGCATGCACTCACTCTATTATTCACTCACTTACTGACGTATTAATTCACTCACGTACTCATTCACTCATTCATTCGTTCACACATTCATGAATTGACCCATTCCTTCCCTCATTCATTCCCTATCTCGCCCTCTCCGTTTCTCTCTCCGGCTCCGTCTCCCTCGCACTCTCACTCTAATTTACGGAAGAATATGTAACTGCTATGTTAAAATGATGGTCACCTCGTACGGATGACGGAAATTTCGCAATTTTGATCCTGTCCTTCGCACATCAATGCGCTGAATCAGATGACGTACGCCTACACCAGCTCAGACTGAAGTTTTACTTGCGCCTACAGCAGCTCACACAGAGGTCTTACGTGCGCCTTCACCAGCACAGACACATGTCTCATTCGCTTTCATAACGCTACACAAATGACGCAACTCGTGCACACGTAAGCGTGTTGCATTTGGTTGAAATGTGCCTGTGTTCAGTGCAGATAGTGGCAGCTAGATAGAGACTGATAACCCAACTGCACAAATGTCTTCTAATCACAAATGAAAGCACAAACCGGTCATCGATGCTGGAATGTTATCTTACGTGAGAGATACGTCTAAACCGTTATATAAATACAACGTACGCTTGGTGTTTTCTTTCGTCTTCGTGTCAAATCGTCTTAACTCTGAAACGTGTAAAAATGTCGTAAAATATGGCAGCAGCAAAGGTTATATTTTTCAATATTCCTCGTTTTAAGTACAACAGTAATTTGATTTCATCATGCCATTCTCAGTAGTTAGTGTACTTGACAATTAATAATAATATTAACATAGTAATAATAATAATAGTCATAATAGTTACTATGATATGTAATAATAATATAAAACAATATATAATAGTGATAGCAATAGTAATCAGTGTTCAGCATAGTCACTGCAATAAGAGGACGAGAAAGACTAACGATCACAACGACACTTTTTGCCTCAATTGTGTTGTTTTCTAGATTGTTACAATTTGCCCCAGTGCTAAAACATATAGGTTACAATTTACCCCGTAGGGTGGTACAACTTGCCCCATATCGGGGTTAATTGTAACACTTTATGACACCTCATATAACTCATTATACCACAAATATGTAATAAACCAGACGTTTAATTATGCACCATTTATCTGCGGGAGATGTTTGGGAAATTTTTGGCATGAAACAAGTTTCGTTCAGTTACGACCCCATCCGCAATCCTTAAATGTTTGTTTTTGTTACAACTAGCCCCGGTCTGCCCTACATAAAAGTAGATCCAACAAATGTCCGTAACACATTTCTCGGACGCCACCTCTTCGCACAAAATATCGCGAGAAACTGCCTTAATTATTTGTTTCATGACGTGGCTTCTTCCAGTACCTCAACAGTTTATATTTGTTTCTGTTCAGCCAAATAAGTAGCTCCCAGACGGATATGTCAACGATATGGAGAGCACAGAAGTCTGCTTTTCAGGACGCCACATGTTGCTTACGAACACAAGTTTGTCTGGCAATAATACTATTTAGCGCTTTTGAATTCAATCACCCTTTATGACAGCTATGCTTCTTACATTATGGCTAGTTTTTACCATATGATTTATGTTATGTTTAGTAATAATGGCGACTGTCAAAGCTGACGTGACTGCATGGCACAAATGGCCGACGAAAACAACGAACAAAGAACACCCAATGCATAAAACAAACACTATATTCGTTCTTCTAAACTGATTTGTGCGATTCTGTTTACCAATCCTCATTTACAAAATGTGTAAGTTACTCAAATATATTTTCCAATCTGTGTTGATTTCCATTTCACTGCAATCACTGTTCATTGTACAGTTGTCGTGAGAGTGCGCCTGTAGAGATATTTCTTGGTTAATTATGTTGAGTACATTTACCTCTCAAGAAACGTTTTGGGTGTTCTCCTTATGACTGCGGCCGTATCTCGCGGCCTTCATTAGCGGTCTGAATTTACTCAATGTGGAGCTCTCGCCGAATACGTTCCACCTCGTGTCACATGATGTAGGTCACGTAACGCGACCGTAAGTTCAAACGCTGATGAAGGCCGAAATTATACGGAGAACATGTTTTCTTGAGGGGTAAATACACTTAGTAAAATTATATCATAGTTTGTTTTCTACCTTGAATAGACATACACAGTTGAATTGCGTTTGTTTTGTAGGATCGTAGACTCCCTTGAGTACTTACACGGACACAACTGTTGCAAAACATCACCGTTCGCACAAGGCTGATAAGCACGATAATGGACATCACGGTTATCACAATGATTATTCCTGAAACAGTTCGTAACAGTGCACATTATGACATTTCAGGAGAGGAGAAGGAGCTTTGAAACAATGATATGTTTACGTCAACGAAACTCACGACGGAGGTACGAATGGACGCAACTGAGCCTCTCCATAGATACAACTCTAGCATAACCTCCTCATGGTAAGCAGGGGCAACGACGTCAGACTAGTACCTGATGGATCTAAGAGAAGGCCTAATTGCAAACCTGTGTATACCCAACTCGTTACCCTTGGCACACAATGGGTTAATATGGCGGAAACCTCTGGCTTAAAATCATACATGCCGAGCGCAGGCGGCATTAACTAGTCTTGTCAACACAGGTGAACTAAGTATGGTAGTTGGGAACCCTGGAGGGAAATACCATCGAGAGACGGCCGAATGAACCTCATGGCTAATGCCAATCACAATGCAATCAGCCAACTGTACGGCGACAGAACAAAACCTAACAAAAACCACGATGCGCACAATAATGTCAACAACCAGTGCTAATGCCCCCTGAAGTGGAAACTGATTGCTGCATTTGCAATCAGGTGACATTTACCACCAATTATGAGTGTTCTATGAAAGTCCTATACAAAGACAATACAGCACATGTTATTTTAAACGACGAAGATAATTATCCTTTGATACAATTCTTTGACGTGAATTTTGGTGTTACGCTATTTCCATATATGCTTATCTTAATACTGGTCTATTGTATATCATGAGACAATCGACTGAAGAATCCGGTCTTGGATTTACCGTCAGAGAAGGCAGAAAGAGGCTGCTTTCAAGGGACGAAATCACAGATTAATGGAAAGAAACAGAACAATGCGTACGTCAGTTCGATCAGTGGCAAATATTGATGTTGAACTGACACACTTCCCAGCCGTATCGATCAATGGTGATGACAAACTAGATTACTGTTATACAAGGAAGATGGTCCTTTGATGCAAGTGGTGGTGGCCTACACATAAAATTAAATTGGCGAGAACATTGGCGGATGTAGATGGTTGAAATTGATGGTGCATAAAAGTTGAAAAACAAGAGGAAATATTGATTGATAAGTATTATTCTTATGTGAAGGTTATTCATAAAGTAGTACTAGACATATATTGAGTAGTAGTTTTGGTAAAGGTTTGTTAGTTAACAGTATTTTTGAGTAGGTTGGTATAGTGGATGATACTAGAGTAATCTAGCCTTCGACAAGTTTGTAAATAAGATTTAGCAAATATGATTATTCGATAGAATATATAACAGATAAGGTAATAAGCATAACAACTACATGCGTAAGATAATACTTTGATCAGGTAGCATTGTTATTAAAAATAAGCAAACATTTTAGTAGGAATCCCTAGTTTGTTTATGTAGGTAGTGTCCAACCTATCCGATAGGGAACGGTACCAGTAAAGACTAAAATAGGCGTTCACGGTAGAGCAGGTAGTCAGTTGTATATAAAATAAAGAGTGCTGCAGTTGCTGTCCACAGTATACACTTTTTCTAAAGACTAAGTTGGGATACCGACGAAGTTAATTTTGAGTAATCATGGTACGGCGACTTGCAAGTGACAAATGAAGGCAAGGAGGGACTTGGTGTGCGACCACTGCTACAGCTTGGTAGATTTTGTCTTATCTTGCTGCGTATAGTCATGGGCAGAGACTATGGCGAAGGGAGTATTTTCCAGTGCTTGGGGCGTTGGAAAGTGGACTAACTAAGTGGTCTAACAGTAGAGATAGCTAGGCTAAGCGGTATTGTGAAGGGGATGGAGATTAGAATGAACAGATACGGATGGAATAGAGAGCGATGACAGGGAGAAAGGTCTGAAGGAGCAATCCAGTGACAAGAAGGATGAGGAAAGGAAACTGAGAGGAAGGAGGGCGATTGCAAGGAAACCAAATGGAGAAATAACAACAGAAAACATGACGACATGCTGGAAGGTGACAGAGGAGAAAGTGACAGTAGAGAAGGAAGGGCTATGGGACAGGAGAGGAGAGAAGTACATGTGACAGGAGGAAAGATGAAGGGAAGACAGGAAGTGAGAGTAAATGTGTAAAAGGGAAGTCAATAACAGGGATGATGACAGGAAGAAAAGATGCAGGAAAGAAAGGAAAAACAGAGAAGGCGGCAGGGGAAAAGTCAATGAAGAGGTAGATGCAAAACGGAGGAGCTACTCTGAGGCAGTGATTGAGGGGGCATTGAGAAAAGAAAGGGTGTTTATGGGCGACTTCCTTTTGTGAAAGACAAACAAGACATTAAGCAAGGGAGAAGATGTTATTGTTTGTCTTCCGACGGCTAGGATAGAGCATGTGACTGAACGGGTTGAGAATACATTGGGGCATGGCCAGGGAGGATCTATATTAGTACATGTAGGGCCGAACAATGCAGCCAGGTAGGGGACAACTAGAATAGTGCAGAGATACCGACAATTCGTAGGGAAACTGAAGAAGATAAGAGTGGAACAGATTATTCTCTCAGGAATCTTGTCAGTAATGGGAGGAAGGGGAGCAACATATAGAAATTTAATAAAAAGACTAACTAAAGATCACTTGGTTGATTTTCTTGTTAAAAATAACTGGTAAACCCATTTCAAAATGGGTTTCTAAAAGCGAGGTCAGGCTTAACAAATATGTTATGTTGTTTTGGAAGATGTCACAAAGTGGGTAGATGAGGGATTACCAGTAGACATAATAATATACCTAGAATTTGTCTAGCCTTTGATAAACCCGAAAGCACAGAAAATGGTAAGATTAACTACAAAGAAAAATGGCTTATTGATAAACGACAAAAAGTAGTAGTTGATGGGGAGGTTTCAAACTGGAAATCGGTTTTGAGTGGAGTACCGCAGTGGAAGTTTGCGGACGATACAAAAGTGTTTAGAAAATAAAAGTGATGCAGATAGACAGCAATTACAAGATGATCTGAATAAGTTGACCGAATGGTCTGAGAAGTGGCAAATACTGTTTAATTTTGGGAAGTGTAAGTGCCTCCACACAGGACATGGGAATGAAGACGCAAAATATACAATGGGTGGTACTGTACTAAATACTACCGTAAAGGAAAAGGATTTATGCTTATATGACGGTATTAGAGCAGTGTGGAATTGCAGCAGCGAAGGGAAACCAAATATTCTTGAATTAATTTGGCGAATTATAGTGTACAAGGAAAAAAACCTGTACAAACTGTACAAAACAATAGTTAGGCCTCATTTGCAATATTGCATACAATCATGGAGGCCTTATCGCAAGACGGATATTGTATGCTAGAAAGATTAAAAAGAAGAGCAACTAATATTATACCAAAACTCAGGAATATTAGCTATGACATGCGTATAAAAGAATGTGGTTTCACAACACTAGAAACCAGGAGATTGAAAGGAGATCAGATAGAAGTGTTTAAAATATTGAATGGGTATGAAAAGAATGACATAAATATTATTTTCTCGGTTAAGGAAGGGAGAAGGATTAGAGGACATGGAGTTATGTTAGCAAAGAAGCAATGTAGATTATATATTAGAATATTCTCATTTTCATAAAGAACAGTAAATTGATGGAACCGATTATCAGTTGATTGTGTAGGTGCTAATAATGTTAGTATGTTTAAAATAAAATTGACATATACCTAAGACGGGCGGGGTACATTTAAATAGATAGATTGGACTCTCGATAAGCCAAAGGGCTTCCTTGTCCACCTGCAACCTAGAGTTGATTCTCTAGATGGCAATCTTGTTAAATCTTGTTAATTATGATTTAGTTAGTTGCTGTGCCTTACCGATTGTGAAGATTGACGTCTCTTCTACTAACTTGGCAGGTTCTTCTGGCGTTGTTTCATTGAAGTTGTCACCCGTGCTAGTGTCAACGACAGGGCTGCCTGTAGATGGTGGTTCGCCAGCAGTTGTTGGCTCAACTGCACTGGTTGGTTCTCTGGCAGTCGTTGTGGATTGTGAGGTCGTTGTTAATGGTTTGATTGTAGTAGTGGCTGGTTCTGAGGTTGTCTTAGTTGGCTCACTCGTAGTTGTCGTTGGTTCAGCGGTCGTACTCATTGTTGGTGTTGACGTTGTCCCAGTTGGTTCCGTGGTAGCTGCTGTTGGTTCCGTAGTTGTCGTAGTTGGTTTTGTGATGGCTGGTGTTGGTTTTGTGGTAGTAGTTTTCGATTCGGTAGTTGGTTTTGTGGTGACCCGTGTTGGTCTTGTGGTCTTTGGCGGTGGTGGTCTGGTGGGTCTGGTCGTTAGCCTCGTAGTTGCGTCCCCGGGTGGTAGAGCTGCCACTTCGCCTGCACGGCACAACAACGAAGACATAATATATCAGTCTCAAAATTACCTGTTTGAAATCTGATTTATGGTGTTATTGTTATCGCATTTATTCATTTAGATATACGATATATATATATATATATATATATATATATATATATATATATATATATATATATATATATATATATATATACATATATATATATATATATATATATATATATATATATATATATATATATCGGCACATTAGTATGTAATGCTATAATGCAAGTTGAATGTTCCTATATCTGCTTTATGACGCTGGTATTATGTGAAGATGTTTTGTTTATGTCAATGGGTTGAGGCAACAATAAAATGTAGGTTTGCTAAATTTTTAGCTACAGCACTTTCTATACACGTATCAAGCGAAAAATCAGAACAAATAGTGCACGTCTAAATATGTTAAATCTCCTGAAAGAAGAAATACAGCAAACATGTTTAACAGTAGCCTAAAACAGTTGCATGGTGACGGATGGGTGAAGTGTTGGAATAAAAAATTGGAAAGAACAATGAGTTTTTAGTCCACAGTAAAATCAACATATGGACAAATTTAGCTCATTTTCAGCAATGCCTGTAAATATGTCATTACTATTGATATCTTAAGCCAGTTGCAATACACATAATTGGGATCCTGTCTGTATATACCGCCGTTATTATTGTAACAACTCCGTCATCTCATGACATCGATACATGGCAATGTGTCAATGAAATGTATTGGCCGTTCCAATGTTGTCGACGAGGGGTGGGTGTGTAGCCTCTTTTTTGGATTACTGAAATGTGTTATATTTTCAAATTCCCCATGCATGGG
>JAODUO010000214.1:270000-277500 GCA_025642075.2 Ridgeia piscesae | reverse complement strand
GTGCACTGGACCGTTAAGGGGCCGTCTCGTGCGTTCAACAGAGCGCGGTGGCTCAGTGACTAGAGAATCAATTGACAGAACCCGTGTTCGAAACCTGTTCTGTCGTGTCGAATCTTGAGCAAGTTAACCCGTTTTACGTTGTTCCAATTGACTCCGCTGCATGTCTAACTGGTTGTAGTCACTGGTGGACGGGTGGCGAGGGTGGCTCTGTACATAGATGTAATAACCCCACCGTGGGTCCAGACAGCTGGCTCTGTACATAGATGTTATAACCCCACCGTGGGTCCAGACAGCTGGCTCTGTACATAGATGTAATAACCCCACCGTGGGTCCAGACAGCAGGCTCTGTACATAGATGTTATAACCCCACCGTGGGTCCAGACAGCTGACTCTGTACATAGATGTAATAACCCCACCGTAGGGCCAGACAGCTGGCTCTGTACATAAATGTAATAACCCCACCGTTGGTCCAGACAACTGGTTCTGTACATATGTGTAATAACCCCACCGTGGGTCCAGACAGCTGGCTCTGTACATAGATGTTATAACCCCACCGTGGGTCCAGACAGCTGGCTCTGTACATAGACGTAATAACCCCACCGTGGGTCCAGACAGCAGGCTCTGTACATAGATGTTATAACCCCACCGTGGGTCCAGACAGCTGGCTCTGTACATAGATGTAATAACCCCACCGTGGGTCCAGACAGCAGGCTCTGTACATAGATGTTATAACCCCACCGTGGGTCCAGACAGCTGGCTCTGTACATAGATGTAATAACCCCACCGTAGGGCCAGACAGCTGGCTCTGTACATAAATGTAAAAACCCCACCGTGGGTCCAGACAGCTGGCTCTGTACATAGATGTAATAACCCCACCGTGGGTCCAGACAGCTGGCTGTGTACATAGATGTAATAACCCCACCGTGGGTCCAGACAACTGGTTCTGTACATATGTGTAATAACCCCACCGTGGGTCCAGACAGCTGGCTCTGTACATAGATGTAATAACCCCACCGTGGGTCCAGACAGCTGGCTCTGTACATAGATGTTATAACCCCACCGTGGGTCCAGACAGCTGGCTCTGTACATAGATGTAATAACCCCACCGTGGGTCCAGACAGCAGGCTCTGTACATAGATGTTATAACCCCACCGTGGGTCGAGACAGCTGGCTTTGTACATAGATGTTATAACCCCACCGTGGGTCCAAACAGCTGGCTCTGTAGATAGATGTAATAACCCCACCGTGGGTCCAGACAGCTGGCTCTGTACATAGATGTAATAACCCCACCGCAGGGCCAGACAGCTGGCTCTGTACATAAATGTAATAACCCCACCGTGGGTCCAAACAGCTGGCTCTGTACATAGATGTAATAACCCCACCAGACAGTGTAGTCTAAAGGCTAAAAACCTCCGATTGAACCCCGTCGAAACTCGTCAAAGTAATTCATATTCCGACACCCTACAACTCTCAGCTGGGCTAGGAAATAGAGCGCTCACAGTTCACCCTATATACAGTCTTCCCATGGCATCCAGGTCATTACACCTTTTGCCTTTGATGTACTTCCACGGACGTTTGCCCCACCCCGTCGCCTCGCCCCGTGCGTACGGTTGTGTCTTTGTGGCAGTGCCACTGTTGCGTACTCGAGTCTAGCGTTCGCCGAGCCACACAGGTCATTCAGACTGTTGCTAAAGCTGCTTGCACGACTTGGCATTCAGTAATGCGTTCACGCAAGAGCTGCGTTCTTAGAAATCGGCATTTTTGGCCGTTTTTGGTCGGCGTCCTCCAGACAACGGCGTCACCAGAATGTCCCACTGTTGCAACGTCGCTAACCCCGGGCCGCGAATGATTATGAATGGAATGCTACCTCAAACACGTTCACGTAAATGTCAGCAGGCAACTGACCCGGGAGATGAGAACGTTTGCTAAAGGGAAGGGCAGGACAATATACGGCCATGTCCTAACTGGACACAGAACACGTGCGGACTTGGTCACTCGTTCGGTCATTCAATCACAAGCACTGATTTATTAGTAGACTAATTCATTCAGTCATTCATCTACTCATTCATCGACTCACTCAGTCCCTGATTCATTTATTCAACTATCACTCACTCACTAATTCTTGATCGCTCTTTCGTTACTCGTTCATTTATTAATTAACTCACTGACTCACGTTTTCACTGATTTACCGATGCACACAAACCACTTACACATTCACACATCAACTGAATCCGAACAGTATACAACTTTGCTCGAGAGGACGGAAAGGAGATGAGGGAAATGAGAGAGGAAATTGGCGTGAAAACATCTAAATTATAAAATTATATGTGGTCTGAAGTAAGATTGTATTACAAGGACAGTATCCAATAATGCGCAATGTCAACATGAATATGGCAAGCTAAGAGGGTGGCATAGGATATATATATATATATATATATATATATGGTGTGTGTATGTATGTATGTGTGTGTGCGCTCGTGTGTGTGTGCGCGTGTAAGTAAAGCGCCTGCGAGCCTTGTTATTAATGCAGGCACTATACAGATAAATGTAATTATTTATATTTATATTATTATATCTATATATGCGCGCTTAAAAGTTATGTTTTAAGATGAGTTTTAAGCATTTCGAAGCAATACGGACTCGACGATATATTCATAGTGATGTAATTTGTTGTACCTTGACACACGCTATATTTCTGTAAGAAGTAATACGCCACCGCAATCAACGAAAAGTTCCGTGGCATAGACACTTATGCTTTTGTAGTTTATGAACTGCTCTAAATACTACTGAACACACCTATCCAGCTTTCTAACGTTACTGAGCGAGGATCGAATGTCGACATTTCCACCGGTATCACATTCCGCATTGATAGAGCCAGTAAGTGACACGGTACACATTGTGGTTACACTGTATATGATACTAACAGTAATTCGTGTTCCTTGGCATTGTACGGACATTTACACTAATGTTGTCTATTGTTTCACGATGCTTCAACATTCTCCGCGACAATATTTGCAGCAACTACGCTAAGGCATGCCATGGCAATGTATTTGTAGGCATTTATGAAGCATTGTATCTACTTTTCGGACTGTTCGAAATGTGTTACACCTCAACGCAATGAAAGTCATGTTTATTTGAAACCGAACCTACATATCTGGCATGTGTTCTACAAATCAGTATTGTGTGCGCGGACACCATTCGGTCATATCATTACGTCCGCTAATGTCTACATACAGCATCAACGCGGTCGACGATTCTAAGGTAACCGCAAGTCATTGCAGTAACGTATTCCTTTATAGAAGCAGGCGCAAGTGCTTCCGCGTATTTCTACACAGTGGCGTATGTAGGCCATATGAATGCTGTATCGCTGGATACACGCTGTATGTGCCCGTGATCTGCCACAAACAGGCCGAACGAAATATGACCTACCTACACCGTAGACGCATATAACCAGCAGCAAAATGGATAGTCGCAATGTAGCCATCGTTCTGCGGATCTATGCTAGATAAACGTCGAGTTGGTAGTAGGGAATAACACCTGGGCCTCGCACTGTCGTCGTTTCACGTCCAGATGAGTCCGGTTCGACATGAAGAGTGAAGTGTTCACTGAAGCGTGATGTAACCATGAAGTGTCACGGTGTTGCTGATGGACACGCTCCAGTGCATTCCCAGTGTCCGTGATGGCGTAACATCGTATGTGCATTCTCAGATAGAGAACCTAACCTCCTACAACAATCACTTTGTGGTTCTACATAAATCAATAAAAGACGTGTTTGTGTCGAAGCGCCGGGCAAGTTATTAAATTAACAATCGAAGTATTCATGGTAAATGTTGTGACTAAAGCTTAAGTTGCTGATAAAGGCACGTCATGTCTTCAGTCATAGTATCATGTCGTTAATTGTATAGCTTAAGAGTTTTCCGTGTCGGTAGTGTAGCACTCGGCGATGTATAAACTAGGTTGGAGCTGAAACAGACGATGATATCCTTGTACACAATTCGTTTGGACATTAGGTCCAACATTAACCAGTGTTGATGATTTTTATACTGCTGCTAAATATATATATAAACGCAATCTACTGGGAAAAACACATTTCACTGAAAATGTGATTATTAGTATTTGAAATATGTTTTGACAAATACAGTAACTTCATATGAAAACTTGAAGTGACAATTCTGTTCTTCGCAGGAGTGTTTTTGTTTTTGAAATACCAAGTCAAACACAAGGAAAGGATGCACTCTTAAAATGATCATGTTGCATGTATGAACGGCTCATTATAATCCGCATTCGTCTTATTCACATAGAATCAGTAGCCAAATAACTTCTACCTACTTATGAAGTCTATGCTGCCGCGTCAAGCCCTGGGCACGTGTTTACACTCTAAACATGTTACAGTTCACTCAGCTGTATGAATATCTACTCGGATATAGACAATGGCTGATATGTGTATACGAGTAGTATTCGCGCATTAACTGCAACGTGGCTGGATGCTTCCCAGAGAAGCCGAAATGGTGTTCGATTGAACGGGTCTAGAGTGTGAAGCGCTTTGTTCAATCCTGAAGATTGGATACTACGCTATGTAAGAACTTACATTTACCATAGCCATTTCCAAACACTATTTTATGTGCTGCAAGAAAGTAACAATATATGCTAAATTCATATATTAGTCCTTAACCCGTGTACACTTATCGTGGTAGAATAGCACTTAAATATCAGCCGACAAGAACGATACCAGTGGCGCCACAGAGCGGATTGCTGGCGATGTATTTGCACGAGTGTTCGCAACCAAATGCGATGAGTGAGAACGGCTGCCTGTTGTTGTTGTTGTTGCTGCTGCTTCTGCTGCTGCTGCTTCTGCTGCTGCTGTTGATGCTGGTGGTACAGATGGTGACGATGGCGACGACGATTCAAACGCTGCTGTTGAGGCCATTTAGCAACCATTTATGATTATGTTAGTATCGTTTCAAACGTCACCGATAGCGTTAATTTTACTAGAATAGCTGTGGCAACAACGACGACGATGAAGGATATTTCCCCAATTGTAACTAGTGTTAATGTCTCTAGCAAAGGGTAAAACTCGGTCATATCATGTCTGGAATGTTACTACACGTTTACACGTTGACTTGTTCAATCTTACTACACGTTTACACGTTGACTTGTTCAATGTTACCACACGTTTACACGTTGCAGCATGCCATGTATTACCACAAACGTACACATCTCGTGCACGTAGGATCACAATTATTTATTACGATGCATTACTTACCGAAAGAGCTAATGTATCAAATAAGTGACAAGAACACTGTAGTTTAGGGATATTGTACGCGTTTATTTTAGTATGTCGTAAAATGTGCATAAACTGTTCATAAAGCGCCCGAGAGCAATTTGTAATTGATCGAGAGCTATACAAGTTTTTTTAATTAGTACTAACAATTTCGTGCATTGAATTATTTACAACATAGAAGTGAACTTATGAATTCAATGTCATATAAACACTAGTCTTTCTAGCTTTGCATATGCATCTCTCTGGCGTAGTGATTCATCTGTTGACAATCCTTAAGTTGCTCTTCGATATTGACACGGAATAACAACGTTTTAAATGCATCTCTACATATATCCATGGATTTAGCAGCAAATTAAAATACGATATTATTATTATTATTATTACGTATCCCGCCCAGGTCCATTTCCGTCTTCTAACTTGTTCAATCACATCTCTTACCCAGATGTTTATTTTTCTATCCCGGCACGAGATGTTTAAAATACTTCTTTCAATCTTTGTTCGTGCGACTGCTAGCTTGTTGTTTACTTGGGTGGTGAATGTTATATTTCCGCCTTGTATGTCATTGTTGGAAGTACGCATGAGTTGTAGACTTGTCTTTTCAAGCATGAGCCAATGTTACTCTTGAAGATGCCGCGTTACTTGGCGAATGATGTCCATCTGGCCGTGATTCTTATTTGAATCTCTTTGTCTTATTTTGTTGTCTCTGGCGCTGTATCTCTGTCGCAGATAGTATTTACCACTGTACATATTAGACAGGTGATTATGCTAAGGTTTTGTAGCATTAATAGAAAGTTGTGTCATTAATAATTCCGATTGTACGTCACATCCGCTGGCATCATCTCACTGACTGCAGAACCAACTTTAAAAGCAGAATTTTAAAGTGTTTTTCAAATACCTCTGTTCGCAGTGCTCAATGTTTGCAAAACTCTATTGCTCTGCAAACGTATCAATGAGAAAGCAGCCCCTCCGCTTGTTTAACTCTTAACACGCTGTTGCGCTGCAACAGTGTCCTTGCTTGCTCAATTTCTATTTGTGTCACAGATGTTTTGTTAATGTTACGTATCACAGTTTAACAAACCTTACATTCCACAAAGAGAAAGTTCAATAATATTATAGTCTGACCTCAATAATTCCTACGGAAATTCATCGACCGCTCGAGAGCACGCACGTGCTCTGTCGAAAGCGCCCAATCGGAAACGTCGATCACGCGGGGCGTAACCAGGAGACCATGAAGTGTGCGGCGGCGCGTGTCCAGTTCTCCCAGCATCGCGGCGCAGCTTCAGACGTCGCCTGGCGCAGTGGAGCGACGCAGGGAACATGTTGCACGACCGGCGGATGACGCTGGCTTACTGGACAGTCGGGATGCTTATTGCGGCGGTCAACTGCGGAGACAATACAATCTACTCGTCGCAATACAAACGCTTCGTGAACCTGGTGAGTGGTGGTTTACCTGTGACGACCATCCGTCATATTGTATCATGCCTGCTGGTTTCATGTTGCAGTTATGTATTTGCTGAGGGTTTGTTGAAGTGAAGTATTGTTCTTTGTTTCATATCGGCATACCGGACATGCTCTTTTTTATGTGATGAGACTGAGGGTATGATGATAAAACATTACAGTGCTTTCTTAGCTAAGCTATGTGTTGATATTCAGTTGAGTGTTCCTGATTAGATTAGTTCTTCCGCCACTGGGCCCGCAGATTTGTCCACCACCAATCGCCAATACCGCTCTCGTTTAAACTTTCCTCCCAGCCCAGTCAAATCTCTTTTCCCACCAACATCCACCCTAAAGACACCCACTCTCTTTCTTTGCCGTAATTCTTCCAGTCATCCCATATTTCCCGGCCACTTTAATCCACTATCGGCTTCTTCATAGAAGTTGCTTTATTGCTATTCGATACTGCGATACTATATTAATAAAGTTAATGTTTCCGTGTTCTGCAATAACAATGCTATTTGATAACAACGAGCAACCGCGTACAACAGCTTTCAATGGTACAGTTTTTGTTTAACAAAACATCAGCATATCAAAACCAGTCTACGAGGCACTGTTAATGTTGAAGGGAGTCAGGTTGATACATGTTAATTATGCTACGAAGATTTAAAAATAAATCTATAAAAATCTGTTATCCTATTAGACAAACTATGTGGCTTTTCGCCCATAGAGAGACCGTCATCTACAACAGTCCGTGAAGCCTGGAGTTGTTGGCTACTTAAATC
>JAODUO010000214.1:245000-265000 GCA_025642075.2 Ridgeia piscesae | reverse complement strand
TCAGTGTGTGAACACTTATACAGTGACGACATGTATTCTGTGTGTGAACACTTATACAGTGACGACATGTATTCTGTGTGTGAACACTTATACAATGACGACATGTATTATGTGTGTGAACACTTATACAGTGATGACATGTATTCAGTGTGTGAACACTTATACAGTGACGACATGTATTCAGTGTGTGAACACTTATACAGTGACGACATGTATTATGTGTGTGAACACTTATACAGTGATGACATGTATTCAGTGTGTGAACACTTATACAGTGACGACATGTATTCAGTGTGTGAACACTTATACTGTGACGTCATGTATTCAGTGTGTGAACACTTATACAATGACGACATGTATTCAGTGTGTGAACATTTATACAGTGACGACATGTATTCTGTGTGTGAACACTTATACAGTGACGACATGTATTCAGTGTGTGAACATTTATACAGTGATGACATGTATTATGTGTGTGAACACTTATACAGTGACGACATGTATTCAGTGTGTGAACACTTATACAGTGACGACATGTATTCAGTGTGTGAACACTTATACAGTGACGTCATGTATTCAGTGTGTGAACACTTATACAATGACGACATGTATTATGTGTGTGAACACTTATACAGTGACGACATGTATTCAGTGTGTGAACACTTATACAGTGACGACATGTATTACGTGTGTGAACACTTATACAGTGATGACATGTATTCAGTGTGTGAACACTTATACAGTGACGACATGTATTTAGTGTGTGAACACTTATACAGTGACGTCATGTATTCAGTGTGTGAACACTTATACAATGACGACATGTATTATGTGTGTGAACACTTATACAGTGACGACATGTATTCAGTGTGTGAACACTTATACTGTGACGTCATGTATTCTGTGTGTGAACACTTATACAATGACGACATGTATTATGTGTGTGAACACTTATACAGTGACGACATGTATTCAGTGTGTGAACATTTATACAATGACGACATGTATTCTGTGTGTGAACACTTATACAATGACGACATGTATTCAGTGTGTGAACACTTATACAGTGACGACATGTATTATGTGTGTGAACACATATACAGTGCCGACATGTATTATGTGTGTGAACACTTATACAGTGACGACATGTATTCAGTGTGTGAACATTTATACAGTGACGACATGTATTCAGTGTGTGAACATTTATACAGTGACGACATGTATTCAGTGTGTGAACACATATACAGTGACGACATGTATTATGTGTGTGAACATTTATACAATGACGACATGTATTCAGTGTGTGAACATTTATACAGTGACGACATGTATTCAGTGTGTGAACATTTATACAGTGACGACATGTATTCAGTGTGTGAACACTTATACAGTGACGACATGTATTCAGTGTGTGAACATTTATACAGTGACGACATGTATTCAGTGTGTGAACACTTATACAGTGACGACATGTATTCAGTGTGTGAACACTTATACAGTGACGACATGTATTCAGTGTGTGAACATTTATACAGTGACGACATGTATTCAGTGTGTGAACACTTATACAGTGACGACATGTATTCAGTGTGTGAACATTTATACAGTGACGACATGTATTCAGTGTGTGAACACTTATACAGTGACGACATGTATTCAGTGTGTGAACATTTATACAGTGACGACATGTATTCAGTGTGTGAACACTTATACAGTGACGACATGTATTCAGTGTGTGAACATTTATACAGTGACGACATGTATTCAGTGTGTGAACACATATACAGTGACGACATGTATTATGTGTGTGAACATTTATACAATGACGACATGTATTCAGTGTGTGAACATTTATACAGTGACGACATGTATTCAGTGTGTGAACACTTATACAGTGACGACATGTATTCAGTGTGTGAACACTTATACAGTGACGACATGTATTATGTGTGTGAACACTTATACAGTGACGACATGTATTCAGTGTGTGAACATTTATACAGTGACGACATGTATTCAGTGTGTGAACACTTATACAGTGACGACATGTATTCAGTGTGTGAACACTTATACAGTGACGACATGTATTCAGTGTGTGAACACTTATACAGTGACGACATGTATTCAGTGTGTGAACACTTATACAGTGACGACATGTATTCAGTGTGTGAACACTTATACAGTGACGACATGTATTCAGTGTGTGAACATTTATACAGTGACGACATGTATTCAGTGTGTGAACACTTATACAGTGACGACATGTATTCAGTGTGTGAACATTTATACAGTGACGACATGTATTCAGTGTGTGAACACTTATACAGTGACGACATGTATTCAGTGTGTGAACATTTATACAGTGACGACATGTATTCAGTGTGTGAACACTTATACAGTGACGACATGTATTCAGTGTGTGAACACTTATACAGTGACGACATGTATTCAGTGTGTGAACACTATACAGTGACGACATGTATTATGTGTGTGAACATTTATACAATGACGACATGTATTCAGTGTGTGAACATTTATACAGTGACGACATGTATTCAGTGTGTGAACACTTATACAGTGACGATATGTATTCAGTGTGTGAACACTTATACAGTGACGACATGTATTAGTGTGTGAACACTTATACAGTGACGACATGTATTCAGTGTGTGAACATTATACAGTGACGACATGTATTCAGTGTGTGAACATTTATACAGTGACGACATGTATTCAGTGTGTGAACATTTATACAGTGACGACATGTATTCGTGTGTGAACACTTATACAGTGACGACATGTATTCAGTGTGTGAACACTTATACAGTGACGACATGTATTCAGTGTGTGAACATTATACAGTGACGACATGTATTCAGTGTGTGAACACTTATACAGTGACGACATGTATTCAGTGTGTGAACACTTATACAGTGACGACATGTATTCAGTGTGTGAACATTTATACAGTGACGACATGTATTCAGTGTGTGAACACTTATACAGTGACGACATGTATTCAGTGTGTGAACACTTATACAGTGACGACATGTATTCAGTGTGTGAACACTTATACAGTGACGACATGTATTCAGTGTGTGAACACTTATACAGTGACGACATGTATTCAGTGTGTGAACACTTATACAGTGACGACATGTATTCAGTGTGTGAACACTTATACAGTGACGACATGTATTCAGTGTGTGAACACTTATACAGTGACGACATGTATTCAGTGTGTGAACATTTATACAGTGACGACATGTATTCAGTGTGTGAACACTTATACAGTGACGACATGTATTCAGTGTGTGAACACTTATACAGTGACGACATGTATTCAGTGTGTGAACACTTATACAGTGACGACATGTATTCAGTGTGTGAACATTTATACAGTGACGACATGTATTCAGTGTGTGAACATTTATACAGTGACGACATGTATTCAGTGTGTGAACACTTATACAGTGACGACATGTATTATGTGTGTGAACACTTATACAGTGACGACATGTATTCAGTGTGTGAACACTTATACAGTGACGACATGTATTCAGTGTGTGAACACTTATACAGTGACGACATGTATTCAGTGTGTGAACACTTATACAGTGACGACATGTATTCAGTGTGTGAACACTTATACAGTGACGACATGTATTCAGTGTGTGAACATTTATACAGTGACGACATGTATTCAGTGTGTGAACATTTATACAGTGACGACATGTATTCAGTGTGTGAACATTTATACAGTGACGACATGTATTCAGTGTGTGAACACTTATACAGTGACGACATGTATTCAGTGTGTGAACATTTATACAGTGACGACATGTATTCAGTGTGTGAACATTTATACAGTGACGACATGTATTCAGTGTGTGAACATTTATACAGTGACGACATGTATTCAGTGTGTGAACACTTATACAGTGACGACATGTATTCAGTGTGTGAACACTTATACAATGACGACATGTATTCAGTGTGTGAACACTTATACAGTGACGACATGTATTATGTGTGTGAACACATAGAAACTTAATGTGTTATCTCAGAACCGTGACTGATACACAGACTACGTTTCCAGGTCCTCACTGGCTTGTTCGCAACGATGCGTGTTTGCCGGGTCACGACGACGACACAATTACTGAAGTCACCCTGGACGCGTGCTGGCGCCGGTGCTTGGCGGACGGGCCGAGCGCGTGCAATTCCGTCGACTATGATCACACGATCCGAAAGTGCTTCATGTCCCGGGCGTCGGCCGGTAAGACAGGAGAGGCGTTGGCGTACCCGTGTGGCTCGCAAGATTCCGACACTCACTGGTTCACATACGTTGAGCGGAGTCTTGTCGTTGGCTCGGCGTAGATTAGTTCCACCGGAATGTAGGTCGATGAGTAACAAGTAGAGATGTGCCCCGTTACCTCCATACGGTTGAAATTGTATTTTGGTATTTTATACGTATATTCTGTACGGTATATTACATCACTAACAGGTCTTTCGGATCTTACATAATGAGGTAAATTTCATTAAAAAAAGGAAGTAAAAGATGACATTCTACACATCCTCGACTTGTCTTCCGTTCAATATACGCACGTCGAGAAGAGCATATAATATAGGTCGGTCAATGGCGTTGTCCATCAAATCATAGCAAGCGGAAAGCCTCTATAACAAACCGTACAGCGGACCATATACCGTATGAAATACACGCTATGTACCGCGTACCATGGACAGGCGAACAGTTCACAGCTCTAGGAATCACGGCAAATGCGAACCTACATGGTGACTAGGTGATGACGTCATATAGCTAGATCACGGGACATCTACTTTATACTATTGGTTTTAAAGGATTACACTAACAGAGCGGTTTATGCATATAGATACATAGATGCAACTGACGCAGAGACAAGAGGAGTGTTTTATTTTTCATGAACGTTAAGGGGCTCTGGGTGGAGGGTTTAAAGTAGTAGCAGGTAGAAAAACTCTTTCCGCAAAGGTTAGCCACTATTTGGACTGCATTGTGTGATGTTTGAACAATTCCTCATATTCATTACGTTTAGCACTGCTTAGAGTAGGTAATAGTTAATGTTTTGTTGATGTACCGCAGTTACTGTTATTATTGGTATTGAGACGTGCACGTGTGTACGTGTGTACGTGTGTACGTGAATGCGTGTACGTGTGCTCGCGGGAGAACGTGTTATTGGACAGTTTTGGAGCTACGCTCGCGAAAGCTAAAATATATAATATAGTAAATTTAGACAATGTTAATATAACAATATATATGCTAGTGTTGTAATCCTGTATCATTATACGCAGGAAGAGTAGTAGACCAACTGGTGTTATTTATTTCCATCTAACCAAACGCATATAATAAACTGTAACAACTTTGTACTATATGGTGCTGTTAACCTGTACAAGACAGGTGCGTTCTTTTGTACGCTGTGGTTGTATTTCCTGTATGTATGTATGTATGTATGTATGTATGTATGTATGTATGTATGTATGTATGTATGTATGTATGTATGTATGTATGTATGTATGTATGTATGTATGTATGTATGTATGTATGTATGTATGTATGTATGTATGTATGTATGTATGTATGTATGTATGTATGTATGTATGTATGTATGTCGGTATGTATGTATGTATGTATGTATGTATGTATGTATGTATGTATGTATGTATGTATGTATGTATGTATGTATGTATGTATGTATGTATGTATGTATGTATGTATGTATGTATGTATGTATGTATGTATGTATGTATGTATGTATGCATGTATGATATGTATGTATGTATGTATGTATGTATGTATGTATGTATGTATGTATGTATGATGTATGTATGTATGTATGTAGTGTATGTATGTATGTATAGTATGTATGTATGTATGTATGTATGTATGTATGTATGTATATGTATGTATGTATGTAGTATGTATGTATGTATGTATGTATGTATGTATGTATGTATGTATGTAGTATGTATGTATGTATGTATGTATGTATGTATGTATGTATGTATGTTGTGTGTATGTATGTATGTATGTATGTATGTATGTATGTATGTATGTATGTATGTATGTATGTATGTATGTATGTATGTATGTATGTATGTATGTATGTATGTATGTATGTATGTATGTATGTATGTATGTATGTATGTATGTATGTATGTATGTATGTATGTATGTATGTATGTATTTATATGCAGCATGAACGGGCCCGTGAGAAGAGTACTGCGGATGGACATGTGAGGGCGTGGTAGGATCCGTCCATAGATGTTACGTTGTTGCCAGTGCCGATGGAAATGGACGGACGCAAGTGTCATTCTGACGTAACAATTAAGGTTGATTGTGCTTACATTTTTCCGGCGTTATAAACATTCCGATTGACGTTTCTGCGCATGCGCGATATATGTGAAATCATCAATTTACAGCGAAAAGACAAAGCATTTATGATATAAATACTACGGGTTGTTCGTTAGGACAAGTTTCGAGGCATATTTTGATAGCAAGCGTAAATCACGTGGCAGTAGTGCGCCATAATCCGTGACAGTGATTTATAAAAAACGAAATATTTTATTGTATTAAACGACATTTTAAGAAACTCTTCACAGTAATCATCACAGGAAAGTTGACGAATAGCTCGTGGTATTTATACCGAAAATGCTTTGTTATTTCGCTGGATATTGGTGATTTTACATTTATTGCGCATCCCAAAAGCAAGGAACGTTTTTAACGACCGGAAAAATTTAAACGTGACAGCGCTACTAGAAATCTAGAAATCCTAACAAAATCTTTGGACACACACACAACACATAAGAAACAATCCCTTAAATTGTTTTCTTTATTGAGACCTATTAGGAACAAACAAACATTTATTACATCATGAAAAGATAAAATATTAGCCTAAAATTTTGCATGATTTTTAAAAACCTTTTTAAAATTACTTTTAGTTTTCATCAAACACATTTATATGAGAACACTACCCTATAGAAATAACATAAACAAACACATTATATGAGAACACTACCCTATAGAAATAACATAAACAAACACATTTATATGAGAACACTACCCTATAGAAATAGACATAAACAAACACATTTATATGAGAACACTACCCTATAGAAATAGACATAAACAAACACATTTATATGAGAACACTACCCTATAGAAATAACATAAACAAACACATTTAATGAGAACACTACCCTTTGAAATAACATAAACAAACCATTTATATGAGAACACTACCCTATAGACATAGACATAAACAAACACATTATATGAGAACACTACCCTATAGAAATAGACATAAACAAACACGTTTATATGAGAACACTACCCTATAGAAAAGACATAAACAAACACTTTATATGAGAACACTACCCTATAGAAATAGACATAAACAAACACATTTATATGAGAACACTACCCTATAGAAATAGACATAAACAAACACATTTATATGAGAACACTACCCTATAGAAATAGACATAAACAAACACATTTATATCAGAACACTACCCTATAGAAATATACATAAACAAACACATTTATATGAGAACACTACCCTATAGAAATAGACATAAACAAACACATTTATATGAGAACACTACCCTATAGAAATAGACATAAACAAACACATTTATATGAGAACACTACCCTATAGAAATAGACATAAACAAACACATTTATATGAGAACACTACCCTATAGAAATATACATAAACAAACACATTTTATGAGAACACTACCCTATAGAAATAACTCCCTTTTATGCCCCCCTTTTGTTTTTCTCCTCTTGTCACCTCACCTCACCTCGTTGTGTCGTTTATATCGACACCTCTTTTCACCTCACCTCCTGGTGTCGTTTGTATCGCCTCCTCTTGTCACCTCACCTCCTGGTGTCGTTTGTATCGCCTCCTCTTGTCACCTCACCTCCTGGTGTCGTTTGTATCGACTCCTCTTGTCACCTCACCGCAAGTGTCGTTTGTATCGATTCCTCTTGTCACGTCACCTCCTGGTGTCGTTTGTATCGACTCCTCTTGTCACCTCACCTCCTGGTGTCGTTTGTATCGCCTCCTCTTGTCACCTCACCTCCTGGTGTCGTTTGTATCGATTCCTCTTGTCACGTCACCTCAAATGTCGTTTGTATCGACTCCTCTTGTCACCTCACCGCAAGTGTCGTTTGTATCGACTTCTCTTTTCACCTCACCTCCTGGTGTCGTTTGTATCGACTCCTCTTGTCACGTCACCTCAAATGTCGTTTGTATCATCGACTCCTCTTGTCACATCAACTCCTCGTGTCGTTTGTATCGAGTCCTCTTGTCACCTCACCTCCTGGTGTCGTTTGTATCGACTCCTCTTGTCACCTCACCCCCTGGTGTCGTTTGTATCGACTTCTCTTACGCCATATTTCATTTTACGTCCTTTCGTCGCAAGACCTCCCCCTCCGTTCATGTTTTCCTCTGCGCTCTCGTAAAATTTCCCTGCTGTTTCCTTATCTACGATCACTTTCTCTTCTGTCACTTTCACACATGTCATTTTCTTTTCGTCAACTCTCTAATTGTTTCCCTTCCCTAAATTTCGCGCGTCTCATTCTTCTTTTTTCGGTCTGCAGACATTCCACCTTCCAACACCCCACACACTACAAGTTGAGTCCCCCGCCCTTAGTATACCCATGATGGCGACGATTAAGTTGACTACAAAAAATAACTTTTTTTTGCTGATACAACGAAGATTATTATTGCACGATCACCAATCATTCCAGCGACCACTGTTCTACCTAAGCCTTATATTTGTTTCTGAGTAGTAAGATGTTCTGATATTCAATATTTATACAGGCGCCGTGTTACTGCAGTCTCTGGCGTGTTCTGTAGTCGAGCAAGGACATTCGACCGGTGTAAATGC
Source organism: Ridgeia piscesae (assembly GCA_025642075.2). Classification (NCBI taxonomy): domain Eukaryota; kingdom Metazoa; phylum Annelida; class Polychaeta; order Sabellida; family Siboglinidae; genus Ridgeia; species Ridgeia piscesae. Next base: position 256,069 of record JAODUO010000214.1, on the reverse strand, counting down.
GCTTTCACCCACTGTTTCTTGCGTGATATATCGAGCACAGATTGTGTTCTTTAGTATGAAAATAATTAAAATGGGCGACAATATGATATGTTTGTGTGATTCCACGTCTAAGTTCGATACTGCATAGAATGTTGTTCGAAAAGAACGCTTGTTCTTTCGCCAATGTATCGTGACCTAATAGCATTGTCTTCCGGTGCAATACTTACAAACGTCACGTTGTCAAGGAAGTAATTCACTCACCGTTCACCGTCCTTAAGGTGTATGATTCACAGATTGTGAACATCTCAAGTGTTCCTTAAATAAACCAGATAAGCAGATGACGAAATGGAACGAGGGAGCGGAGAGAGGGCCGGAGGGAGCGGAGAGAGGACAGGAGGGAGCGGACAGAGGGCCGGAGGGAGCGGAGAGAGGGCAGGAGGGAGCGGAGAGAGGGCAGGAGGGAGCGGAGAGAGGGCAGGAGGGAGCGGACAGAGGGCAGGAGGGAGCGGAGAGAGGGCAGGAGGGAGCGGAGAGACGGCAGGAGGGAGCGGAGAGAGGGCAGGAGGGAGCGGACAGAGGGCGGGAGGGAGCGGAGAGAGGGCAGGAGGGAGCAGACAGAGGGCAGGAGGGAGCGGACAGAGGGCAGGAGGGAGCGGAGAGACGGCAGGAGGGAGCGGAGAGAGGGCAGGAGGGAGCGGACAGAGGGCGGGAGGGAGCGGAGAGAGGGCAGGAGGGAGCAGACAGAGGGCAGGAGGGAGCGGACAGAGGGCAGGAGGGAGCGGAGAGAGGGCAAGAGGGAGCGGACAGAAGGCAGGAGGGAGCGGAGAGAGGGCAGGAGGGAGCGGAGAGAGAACAGGAGGGAGCGGACAGAGGACAGGAGGGAGCGGAGAGAGGACAGGAGGGAGCGGAGAGAGGGCAGGAAGGAGCGGAGAGAGGACAGCAGGGAACGGAGAGAGGACAGGAGGGAGCGGAGAGAGGGCAGGAGGGAGCGGAGAGAGAACAGGAGGGAACGGAGAGAGGGCAGGAGGGAGCGGAGAGAGGACAGCAGGGAACGGAGAGAGGACAGGAGGGAGCGGAGAGAGGGCAGGAGGGAGCGGAGAGAGAACAGGAGGGAACGGAGAGAGGGCAGGAGGGAGCGGAGAGAGGACAGGAGGGAGCGGAGAGAGGGCAGGAGGGAGCGGAGAGAGGACAGGAGGGAACGGAGAGAGGGCAGGAGGGAGGGGAGAGAGGGCAGGAGGGAGCGGAGAGAGAACAGGAGGGAACGGAGAGAGGGCAGGAGGGAGGGAGAGAGAACAGGAGGGAACGGAGAGAGGGCAGGAGGGAGCGGAGAGAGAACAGGAGGGAACGGAGAGAGGACAGGAAGGAGAGGAGAGAGGGCAGGAGGGAGCGGAGAGAGGACAGGAGGGAACGGAGAGAGGGCAGGAGGGAGCGGAGAGAGGGCAGGAGGGAGCGGACAGAGGGCAGGAGGGAGCGGAGAGAGGGCAGGAGGGAGCGGACAGAGGGCGGGAGGGAGCGGAGAGAGGGCAGGAGGGAGTGGACAGAGGGCAGGAGGGAGCGGACAGAGGGCACGAGGGAGCGGAGAGAGGGCAGGAGGGAGCGGACAGAGGGCAGGAGGGAGCGGAGAGAGGGCAGGAGGGAGCGGAGAGAGAACAGGAGGGAGCGGACAGAGGACAGGAGGGAGCGGAGAGAGGACAGGAGGGAGCGGAGAGAGGGCAGGAGGGAGCGGAGAGAGGACAGGAGGGAACGGAGAGAGGACAGGAGGGAGCGGAGAGAGGGCAGGAGGGAGCGGAGAGAGAACAGGAGGGAACGGAGAGAGGGCAGGAGGGAGGGGAGAGAGAACAGGAGGGAACGGAGAGAGGGCAGGAGGGAGCGGAGAGAGAACAGGAGGGAACGGAGAGAGGACAGGAAGGAGCGGCGAGAGGGCAGGAGGGAGCGGAGAGAGGACAGGAGGGAACGGAGAGAGGGCAGGAGGGAGCGGAGAGAGGGCAGGAGGGAGCGGAGAGAGAACAGGAGGGAGCGGAGAGAGAACAGGAGGGAGCGGAGAGAGGGCTGGAGGGAGCGGAGAGAGGACAGGAGGGAGCGGAGAGAGGACAGGAGGGAGCGGAGAGAGGACAGGAGGGAGCGGAGAGAGGACAGGAGGGAGCGGAGAGAGGGCAGGAGGGAGCGGAGAGAGAACAGGAGGGAGGGGAGAGAGAACAGGAGGGAGCGGACAGAGGACAGGAGGGAGCGGAGAGAGGACAGGAGGGAGCGGACAGAGGGCCGGAGGGAGCGGAGAGAGGGCAGGAGGGAGCGGAGAGACGGCAGGAGGGCGCGGAGAGAGGACAGGAGGGAGCGGACAGAGGGCCGGAGGGAGCGGACAGAGGGGCGGAGGGAGCGGAGAGAGGGGCCCCTGACGGTGGATATCAACCCCGCCCCCCAGGGCCCCCCGGTGTTGAGGGCAACTCCGAGCGGACCACCGTGGGAAAAACCCCGAAAGGGTTGATCAAGACCATCACCGTTGGGATACAAGACCTCCCCCACCGTTGGGAAGAACTGTCACCTCACCTCACCTCGTTGTGTCGTTTATATCGAACTCTTTTCACCTCACCTCCTGGTGTCGTTTGTATCGCCTCCTCTTGTCACCTCACTCCGGTGTTGTTTGTATCGACTCCTCTTGTCACCTCACCGAGTGTGTTTGTATCGATTCCTCTTGTCACGTCACCTCAAATTGTTTTTATCGACTCCTCTTGTCACCTCACCTCCTGGTGTCGTTTGTATCGACCCTCTTGTCACTCACCTCCTGTGTCGTTTGTATCGACTCCTGTCACCGGCACCCCTGGTGTCGTTTGTATCGACGCCTCTTGTCACCTCACACGGTGTCGTTTGTATCGATTCTCTTACGCAATCTACGTCCTCGTCGCAAGACTCTCGATTTTTTCCTCTGCGTTGTAAATTTCCTGGTTTCTTTATCAGACTTTCTCTTGTCACTTTCACACTGACCTTTCCTTTGTCACTCCTATTGTCCCTCAATCGCGGATGTCTTTTGGTTGAGACATTCCACCTCCAGGCGAGCGCGCAGAACTGGGCGGAGAGGAGCGCAGAAGGATCAGAGGGAGCGTGAGAGACTCAGGAGGGAGCGAGAGAGATGTTGCATGTACGGAGCGGAGATGAGTGTCGGGTGTGAGTCGAGCAGACATTCGGAGCGGAGCGCTGTCACAGAGCGTATAGATGAGCGGAGAGAGTGCTAGTGATAGGGGCGGAGATGAGTGGCAGGCGATAGAAGGATGCGTGAAAGACGTTGTTTTCGCAAGACGAGGAGATGTTCGGATGATAGTTACAAGAGGGCGGAGCGAGAACGTTCAGCGTAAGGTGATGATGCGAGAGATGTGACAGAGGAGTTGTTTAGAAGGGCCAGGATGGAGCGGAGACGAATGGCAGAGGGAGCGGAAGACGGCAGGAGGGAGCGGAGAGACGTCAGGAGGGAGCGGACAGAGGGCAGGAGGGAGCGGAGAGAGGGCAGGAGGGAGCGACAGAGGGCCGGAGGGAGCGGAGAGAGGGCAGGAGGGAGGGGGAGAGGACAGGAGGGAGTGGAGAGAGGGCAGGAGGGAGCGGAGAGAGGGCAGGAGGGAGCGGAGAGAGGGCAGGAGGGAGCGGAGAGAGGCAGGAGGGAGCGGACAGAGGGCAGGAGGGAGCGGAGAGAGGGCAGGAGGGAGCGGACAGAGGGCCGGAGGGAGCGGAGAGAGGGCAGGAGGGAGCGGAGAGAGGACAGGAGGGAGCGGAGAGAGGACAGGAGGGAGCGGAGAGAGGACAGGAGGGAGCGGAGAGAGGGCAGGAGGGAGCGGAGAGAGGGCAGGAGGGAGCGGAGAGAGGACAGGAGGGAGCGGAGAGAGGCGGAGGGAGCGGAGAGAGGGCAGGAGGGAGCGGAGAGAGGGCAGGAGGGAGCGGAGAGAGGGCCGGAGGGAGCGGAGAGAGGGCAGGAGGGAGCGGAGAGAGGGCAGGAGGGAGCGGAGAGAGGGCGGAGGGAGCGGAGAGAGGGCAGGAGGGAGCGGAGAGAGGCAGGAGGGAGCGGAGAGAGGAGCAGGAGGGAGCGGAGAGAGGACAGGAGGGAGCGGAGAGAGGACAGGAGGGAGCGGAGAGAGGGCAGGAGGGAGCGGAGAGAGGGCAGGAGGGAGCGGAGAGAGGGCAGGAGGGAGCGGAGAGAGGACAGGAGGGAGCGGACAGAGGGCCGGAGGGAGCGGAGAGAGGGCAGGAGGGAGCGGAGAGAGGGCAGGAGGGAGCGGAGAGAGGGCAGGAGGGAGCGGAGAGAGGCGGAGGGAGCGGACAGAGGGCAGGAGGGAGCGGAGAGAGGGCAGGAGGGAGCGGAGAGAGGGCAGGAGGGAGCGGAGAGAGGGCAGGAGGGAGCGGAGAGAGGACAGGAGGGAGCGGAGAGAGGACAGGAGGGAGCGGAGAGAGGGCAGGAGGGAGCGGAGAGAGGGCCGGAGGGAGCGGAGAGAGGGCAGGAGGGAGCGGAGAGAGGACAGGAGGGAGCGGAGAGAGGGCAGGAGGGAGCGGAGAGAGGACAGGAGGGAGCGGAGAGAGGACAGGAGGGAGCGGAGAGAGGGCAGGAGGGAGCGGAGAGAGGACAGGAGGGAGCGGAGAGAGGACAGGAGGGAGCGGAGAGAGGGCAGGAGGGAGCGGAGAGAGGGCAGGAGGGAGCGGAGAGAGAGCGGAGGGAGCGGAGAGACGGCAGGAGGGAGCGGAGAGAGGAACAGGAGGGAGCGGAGAGAGGGCCGGAGGGAGCGGAGAGAGGGCAGGAGGGAGCGGAGAGAGGGACAGGAGGGAGCGGAGAGAGGGCAGGAGGGAGCGGAGAGAGGCAGGAGGGAGCGGAGAGAGGACAGGAGGGAGCGGAGAGAGGACAGGAGGGAGCGGAGAGAGGGCAGGAGGGAGCGGAGAGAGGACAGGAGGGAGCGGAGAGAGGGCAGGAGGGAGCGGAGAGAGAACAGGAGGGAACGGAGAGAGGGCAGGAGGGAGCGGAGAGAGAACAGGAGGGAGCGGAGAGAGGACAGGAGGGAGCGGAGAGAGGAGGAGGGAGCGGAGAGAGGGCGGAGGGAGCGGAGAGAGGGCAGGAGGGAGCGGAGAGAGGGCAGGAGGGAGCGGAGAGAGGGCAGGAGGGAGCGGAGAGAGGGACAGGAGGGAGCGGAGAGAGGACAGGAGGGAGCGGAGAGAGGGCAGGAGGGAGCGGAGAGAGGACAGGAGGGAGCGGAGAGAGGACAGGAGGGAGCGGAGAGAGGACAGGAGGGAGCGGAGAGAGGACAGGAGGGAGCGGAGAGAGGGCAGGAGGGAGCGGAGAGAGGGCAGGAGGGAGCGGAGAGAGAACAGGAGGGAGCGGAGAGAGGACAGGAGGGAGCGGAGAGAGGACAGGAGGGAGCGGACAGAGGGCCGGAGGGAGCGGAGAGAGGGCAGGAGGGAGCGGAGAGAGGGCAGGAGGGAGCGGAGAGAGGGCAGGAGGGAGCGGAGAGAGGCAGGAGGGAGCGGAGAGAGGACAGGAGGGAGCGGAGAGAGGGCCGGAGGGAGCGGAAGAGGGGCAGGAGGGAGCGGAGAGAGGGCAGGAGGGAGCGGAGAGAGGGCAGGAGGGAGCGGAGAGAGGGCAGGAGGGAGCGGAGAGAGAGACAGGAGGGAGCGGAGAGAGGACAGGAGGGAGCGGAGAGAGGGCAGGAGGGAGCGGAGAGAGGACAGGAGGGAGCGGAGAGAGGACAGGAGGGAGCGGAGAGAGGGCAGGAGGGAGCGGAGAGAGGACAGGAGGGAGCGGAGAGAGGGCAGGAGGGAGCGGAGAGAGGGCAGGAGGGAGCGGAGAGAGGACAGGAGGGAGCGGAGAGAGGACAGGAGGGAGCGGAGAGAGGACAGGAGGGAGCGGAAGAGGGCAGGAGGGAGCGGAGAGAGGGCAGGAGGGAGCGGAGAGAGGGACAGGAGGGAGCGGAGAGAGGGCAGGAGGGAGCGGAGAGAGGACAGGAGGGAGCGGAGAGAGGACAGGAGGGAGCGGAGAGAGGGCCGGAGGGAGCGGACAGAGGGGCGGAGGGAGCGGAGAGAGGGCCAGGAGGGAGCGGAGAGAGGGCAGGAGGGAGCGGAGAGAGGGCAGGAGGGAGCGGAGAGACGGCAGGAGGGAGCGGAGAGACGCAGGAGGGAGCGGAGAGAGGACAGGAGGGAGCGGAGAGAGGGCAGGAGGGAGCGGAGAGACGTCAGGAGGGAGCGGAGAGAGGACAGGAGGGAGCGGAGAGAGGGCAGGAGGGAGCGGAGAGAGGGCAGGAGGGAGCGGAGAGAGGGCAGGAGGGAGCGGAGAGAGGGCAGGAGGGAGCGGAGAGAGGGCAGGAGGGAGCGGAGAGAGGGCAGGAGGGAGCGGAGAGAGGGCAGGAGGGAGCGGAGAGAGAGGGGCAGGAGGGAGCGGAGAGAGGGCAGAGGGGAGCGGAGAGAGGGCAGGAGGGAGCGGAGAGAGGGCAGGAGGGAGCGGACAGAGGGCAGGAGGGAGCGGAGAGAGGGCAGGAGGGAGCGGAGAGAGGCAGGAGGGAGCGGAGAGAGGGCAGGAGGGAGCGGAGAGACGTCAGGAGGGAGCGGAGAGAGGGCAGGAGGGAGCGGAGAGAGGCAGGAGGGAGCGGAGAGAGGGCAGGAGGGAGCGGAGAGAGGCAGGAGGGAGCGGAGAGAGGTCAGGAGGGAGCGGAGAGAGGACAGGAGGGAGCGGAGAGAGGGCAGGAGGGAGCGGAGAGAGGGCAGGAGGGAGCGGAGAGAGGCAGGAGGGAGCGGAGAGAGGTCAGGAGGGAGCGGAGAGAGGGCAGGAGGGAGCGGAGAGAGGCAGGAGGGAGCGGAGAGAGGACAGGAGGGAGCGGGAGGAGGGAGGAGGGAGCGGAGAGGAGGGGGAGCGGAGAGAGGGACAGGAGGGAGCGGAGAGAGGGCAGGAGGGAGCGGAGAGAGGGCAGAGAGGGAGCGGAGAGAGGACAGGAGGGAGCGGAGAGAGGGCGGAGGGAGCGGAGAGAGGGCAGGAGGGAGCGGAGAGAGGACAGGAGGGAGCGGAGAGAGGGACAGGAGGGAGCGGAGAGAGGACAGGAGGGAGCGGAGAGAGGACAGGAGGGAGCGGAGAGAGGACAGGAGGGAGCGGAGAGAGGGCAGGAGGGAGCGGAGAGAGGAGGAGGAGCGGAGAGAGGGCAGGAGGGAGCGGAGAGAGGGCAGGAGGGAGCGGAGAGAGGCAGGAGGGAGCGGAGAGAGGACAGGAGGGAGCGGAGAGAGGGCAGGAGGGAGCGGAGAGAGGACAGGAGGGAGCGGAGAGACGGCAGGAGGGAGCGGAGAGAGGCAGGAGGGAGCGGAGAGAGGACAGGAGGGAGCGGAGAGAGGGCAGGAGGGAGCGGAGAGAGGACAGGAGGGAGCGGAGAGAGGGCAGGAGGGAGCGGAGAGAGGGCAGGAGGGAGCGGAGAGAGGACAGGAGGGAGCGGAGAGAGGGCCGGAGGGAGCGGAGAGAGGCAGGAGGGAGCGGAGAGAGGCAGGAGGGAGCGGAGAGAGGACAGGAGGGAGCGGAGAGAGGGCAGGAGGGAGCGGAGAGAGGCAGGAGGGAGCGGGAGAGAGGACAGGAGGGAGCGGAGAGAGGGACGGAGGGAGCGGAGAGAGGGCAGGAGGGAGCGGAGAGAGGGCAGGAGGGAGCGGAGAGAGGACAGGAGGGAGCGGAGAGAGGACAGGAGGGAGCGGAGAGAGGGCAGGAGGGAGCGGAGAGAGGACAGGAGGGAGCGGAGAGAGGGCAGGAGGGAGCGGAGAGAAGGCAGGAGGGAGCGGAGAGAGGACAGGAGGGAGCGGAGAGAGGGCAGGAGGGAGCGGAGAGAGGACAGGAGGGAGCGGAGAGAGGGCAGGAGGGAGCGGAGAGAGGACAGGAGGGAGCGGAGAGAGGCAGGAGGGAGCGGAGAGAGGGCAGGAGGGAGCGGAGAGAGGCAGGAGGGAGCGGAGAGAGGGCAGGAGGGAGCGGAGAGAGGACAGGAGGGAGCGGAGAGAGGGCAGGAGGGAGCGGAGAGAGGGCAGGAGGGAGCGGAGAGAGGACAGGAGGGAGCGGAGAGAGGGCAGGAGGGAGCGGAGAGAGGCAGGAGGGAGCGGAGAGAGGACAGGAGGGAGCGGAGAGAGGGCAGGAGGGAGCGGAGAGAGGGCAGGAGGGAGCGGAGAGAGGACAGGAGGGAGCGGAGAGAAGGCAGGAGGGAGCGGAGAGAGGGCAGGAGGGAGCGGAGAGAGGCAGGAGGGAGCGGAGAGAGGACAGGAGGGAGCGGAGAGAGGACAGGAGGGAGCGGACAGAGGGCAGGAGGGAGCGGACAGAGGGCCGGAGGGAGCGGACAGAGGTCGGCGACCGTGGCAAAGAACACACATCAATAACTTGGTTAATCGACACGTTTCGACGAACCAGTTTAAAACGGCGCCTGTGAATCTGATTTCAATATATCGATTTTATATAATATGGTGACTTACGTAGATAACACGCAGCCGAACGTGACTACATTCACAGACGGCTGACGTAGCGCCGTGCTCCGTTGTCGCCGCAGACGTTGATGCCGTTGATGTCAGGCAAGGAAATTAATGGAAAACCTTCGACAATTCATAATATCTTTCATGTCTGCCCTTTTCAATAGCATTGTTCTGATCGTCTCGCATCGTTGCAACGTGTTTTCACCAATACTGGTAGCGTTGGATCGGTCTTTTCTCGTCTTCCGTTTGGAATAATGCACCACCGAAGTCGTGGGCGCCATGCGACTAAGCCACAAGCTAGGCATGTGGCATCACTCACTGGCGCTAATGGACTGTGAACGTATTGGGTTTTCATTGGCTTTACGTCGGTCGATCAGTTTTTGCGGCGATGAAGAGGCTTCAGATTGCAATGCAGCAACACAGTCTCGTCGGCATTGTGTCTAGTATACATTTGCATGATAATAATTATACTTCCAACCGGTTCGTTTACTCAGTGCTTGGGCAGTCATGCGTGTGCGTGCACTCATAAACATAAGATAATGGCTGGTTGTGATGTTTCGCATAAGCAATAACCACATTATTCGCAAAGTTGGAAGCCTATTTAGCTTGTAAAATACTAATAACTCTCATATTGAGACCACCTCACTACTGCGGCCATTTATTGGTGTAACCCCATGCTCAGATGCACGTCAAATCCGACTCCATAAGCATGACATGATGTACAACGATATTTACAGTTTTCATCGTATCACGAAGCGGCAAACAAAATGCAGTGTGGTCGACATTTGTTTCAATCGTTATGCAGAATAAAGCAATGTTGTTACATGATTTAAAAGAAAATGTGAAATGTATTTTTCAATTTCGACATAAAATATGTTCAATTTTGTCAAGAAGTGTAAGCAATATCGCACACTGATGTCACTATGCCTGCTCAAACGTAGTTATTTGCGTGCCACAGAGCGACCAGATTGTCATATATTGGTGACGTCGCCGGTGAGCGTGTCGTGTCCTCTACCACTTGATCAAGGGGCGGTGATGTCACCCTCTTGCTTCGAGCTGTACGTCGAATTGTGATAACAGAATATGACAGTTTTACACACACACACACACACACACACACACACACACACACACACACACACACACACACACACACACACACACACACACACACACACACACACACACACACACACACACACACACACACACACACACACACACACACACACACACACGCACACACATACACACATGCACACATGCACACATGCACACATGCACACACACACGCACACACACGCACACATGCACACATGCACACATGCACACATGCACACATGCACACATGCACACATGCACACATGCACACATGCACACATGCACACATGCACACATGCACACATGCACACATGCACACATGCACACTGCACACATACACACATACACCTACACACATGCACACATGCACACATGCACACATGCACACATGCAGACATGCACACATACACACATGCCCACATGCCCACAGGCACACATGCACACATGCACACATACACACATGCACACATGCACACATGCACACATGCACACATGCACACATGCACACATGCACACATGCACACATACACACATACACACATACACACATGCACACATGCACACATGCACACATGCACACATGCACACATGCACACATGCCACAGCACACTGCACACATGCACATGACAGCCCCATGCACACATGACATGCCAAAATGCACACATGCACACATGCACACATGCACACATCCACGCACACACGCACACACGCACACAGCACACGCACACACGCACACACGCACACACGCACACACGCACACAGCACACACGCACACACGCACACACGCACACACGCACACACAACACGCACACACGCACACACGCACACAGCACACACCACACACGCACACACCCACACAAACACACCACACACACCACACACACACACACACACACTACACACATACACACATACACACATACACACATACACACATACACACATACACACATACACACATACACACATACACACATACACACATACACACATACACACATACACACATACACACATACACACATACACACATACACACATCACATACACACACACACACACACACACACACACACACACACAACACACACACACACACACAACCACACACACACACACCACACACACCACACACACACACACACACACACACACACACACACACACACACACACACACACACATACAACACATACACACATACTTATATATGTATATATATATATATATATATATATATATATATATATATATATATATATATATATATATATCGCCGGGTTTACACAAGAAGTTTGTAAACGTTTTGAGCGTTTGCCTTTTGAATATCGCCAATTCATTCTAACGAATGATAACGGTAAGAAGCCAATTGGGAGACTTCGACCTGCAGCGGTTTCTCTGGTGACCGCCGCCAGTGCGATGACGTGACGTTAGGTCTCATAATGTCAAACTCTGGACAGTTAACGTCATATCCAATAATGTCAAGTACTTTTATTAAAATTCGCTGTACCGAGACACACGGAGTAAGACTATAATTATAGAGTACG
>JAODUO010000214.1:230000-240000 GCA_025642075.2 Ridgeia piscesae | reverse complement strand
ATAAGATACAACGTATCATCAAACACGACGTGTAAGACGAATCCTGTTGGAAGATAAGATACAACGTATCATCAAACACGACGTGTAAGACGAATCCTGTTGGAAGATAAGATACAACGTATCATCCAACACGACGTGTAAGACGAATCCTATTGGAAGATAAGATACAACGTATCATCAAACACGACGTGTAAGACGAATCCTATTGGAAGATAAGATACAACGTATCATCCAACACGACGTGTAAGACGAATCCTATTGGAAGATAATATACAACGTATCATCAAACACGACGTGTAAGACGAATCCTATGGGAAGATAAGATACAACGTATCATCAAACACGACGTGTAAGGCGAATCCTGTTGGAAGATAAGATAAAACGTATCATCAAACACGACGTGTAAGACGAATCCTATTGGAAGATAATATACAACGTATCATCAAACATTGATGCTTTATTGGTGTTCCTATTTTATCGTCTTGATCTTGATCTTTTCACTCAATCGCATATTTTCGGAGTCAAACAACGCACCGCGACATATTCTCACAATAGAGGCTGGCATCGTCAACGTCATCTGTTGTGGATAAGGCCTGGAATGTGTTTATATTGGTTTATATGTGCATGCTTTCGGAATGCAAATAACACAACCTATACATATCCTACCTATACTGTGATGCCTCTATGTTGCTGGTGACGCCAGTTCTCAGGGCCATTAGGTGCAAAATGTAAAACAACAAAAAACAAAAAAGGTGATAGTTGACTGTGAAATGTCAAACAGAGTAGTTGACGGTGATACTCTTCACATTCGTTAGACCTTTCATGATAGCAAGTGTCTCCGTGCGCAGCGCGTAGGTGGCCGACCAGATTAAATCACCTGGATATGTGAGCGAGTGAGATGGTGGTCAAGCCAACGCCAGGCTTGGTCAACTATGCAGTTTGTAGTTAAGCTTAAGGAGCGATATGTGATCGCACATGAAAGATGTCAGAAATATTAATGTAGCAAAACAATCACGGATATGACTAGGATAGGGTGGTCATTGATACTGTAATTAAAACGGAGAAACGTAGACGGATCCACACGCACGTTATATAGATGGTATATATAATGACGTTCTAATGTCGTCACGGTCCAGCGCTTGTGAACATTCTTATACGTAACGGTAGTAAGCGACGTTTCGCAAACAATAACAACTCGTTTCGTAACTACATGAGCGAAATACCGATGTCAGTGACATGACCAATAACCACACAATATCACAGCAATCTTTCGAAGTAGCACATGGGTTCAATAAACATCGCAGATAGGATCATAGTATTCGTTTTGCGGAGTAAGTATTAGAACATGTCAGTGCAATGTAGATAAGTTTTTAAAGGAGAGTTCTTACACAGCGCCGTATTCAATTCACGAGATTGCTCAACCGTCTTACACTTTACTCCCTCGCAGATTTATTTAACATCGACTTCTTTGGGAAGCCTCGTTCGACGTCACAAGAAACTACGTTTACAGTTTTGTCGATGCGTTGCTTGGAGTTGACTGTGCATAGCGATTAGTCAACTATTACAGCCCAATATCCAAGTATAATAATAATAAAGCTTTATTGCCATATTCAACATACATTATATGATGAATTGGAATGTAGTCTGGCGTTCACTCATATAGTGCCTATACAATAAAATGAAATATGGCAAATAAATATAAGATATATATATATATAATATACATTGTACATAATTTGTTCTTTAAAATGTTTTTTTAATATAATAAATAAATAAAGACACAATTAAAATAATAGATTATCTATTTAACAATAATTGTGGTGTAAACTAGTTAATAAATAAATAAATAAATAAATATATATAAAATGTCCTTTAAAATTGTTTAATATATATATATATATATATATATATATATATATATATATATATATATATATATATATGAATAAATTATCTTCTAAAAATATAATTTAAATTATTAAACATACATTATAAGAGGACTAAATATCATTTAAAATGTAAATCATTTAAAGTAAATGTGCGCAACAACAATTGTTTTACTACATTGTTGTTCTTAACCTCGTAATCCCTAGATGTCGCCACTGTTCCCTGTACGATGCCATGCAGCGTATTAATACTTAGTTATTAATATAATAATGTTTCTCATTTTGTTATGTATTCGCATTAACGATAGCGTGTGCATCGGCAATTTCATAGTCGCAAGATGTCGCAAGTTTGGTCTTTGTCTTTTTCAAACTCCGCGACGTGGCGCCACTGTCTGTCACCTTCACGAGAGAGTACAAGTGAACCACGCCTCCCAGTGCTCTACGTAAAACATACCGGGTGCCTGTATGTCACGACAGGCGTACATGTGTTATAAGCGTATTCTTTCAAAGACATGTTAGCGTCGCTTAAGGTGACGCACATTAAGCAGCAATAATGTTAATATGGCGGTTTTACGTGATTGTGTTTATTTACTCGTGCAATGATATTACGTAGACTCAAGGAGGCATAATCAGTTAAGTGAACATTTTATTAGGGTTAGGATATCACTGTCATAATCAGCCCGCAACTGGCGCATGCATTCCCCTTTCCAGTTAAGCTCTTACCATTAAAGTGCCCTTTTAGAACATTTTACTTATTTTTTAATAATTCAATCTTAGTCAAAATGCTCTTCGTGGACATATCCTCCAGTGTGTTGTTCTCATCACAACTGAAGAGAAATTTTTATTTTACGAAACTATTTTATATGCCTTCGGGAACTTTAATCTCAATACTCTGTCGTTTGATGACATGTTTTACCTGTTTCAAAGGAAAGTTATATTTTGACCTGTCTTGAAAATAAATTAACACATTGTGGTGAGAAAAACACACCCGATGTTAATTCAAAATACATTACATTTCAGAATAGATTTTGTAAAAGTGTGCTACCATTTTTTACCGTGTTATGTGTGAGAAGGACAGCATTCGGTCGTAACAAGAGCGTATTGTTAAGAATACAACCACAACTACCTACAAGTCATCAAGAATGTACACTGCTAATAACAGTTAAGTGGTATTTCACTAATGCTGCAGTTGGTAACGTCATTGTGAACTAGATTTAAAAGATGGCCACACAGAGAATCAACTCTAGATAGCAGGTGGACTAGGAAGCTTATCGACAGTCCAACCTATCTATCTAAGTGTACCCCGCCCTTCTTAGGTATGTGTCGATTTTATTTTAAAATATATAAACACGGTTTTGCACCTACACAATCAGCAAAATGTTCAATTCATTTACTGTTCTTTGTGAAAATGAGAATTTTCTAAAACAATAAAGTAATTAAATAATTAATAAAGTAAATAAAACCTTGGTGTTCGTGGTTAGAACAAAACACTGCCATCTCCGCCGCGACATCCGATGCCTTCCAACGCTGCAGCGTAGACGGCCGTGTCAGCGGCGCGTCCTTAGCGTTACCTGGCCGCCATTGCTGCGCAGCACGGCTCGGGCCGTCACGCCTGGCCGCCTCCCAGTCCTGCAGAAGCGCTGCGTCGGCGTCGGCGCGCCTTTGTTCCGGTTGAGTACATTTGCTTGCTGTTAATCATCCACTCAACCCTGCTCAGACGGCTTCGTCCGGTCAGTAGGTGTCGTCCGAAGTTGGTTAGTTTGACCAGGATGTCAACGCGTTGACAGCGGCCGCAACAGTAAACCGCAGGTGAGTAGACAGAGCGTGTGACTGTGACGCCGGTGTCCATGTTTACGTTGAGTGTAGCTTGGTATGCATGGATTGGGCTCACTCTCGCCGTATGCAGGTCGCTGACAGGGAACGGTTGACCTGCTATCGGGGTCTCTGTGAACACCTGTCGCGATCATCCCGCTGATACGACTGTCGTTTCGTGAAATCTCTGTCGGACGCGCCACGTACAGCGGCCTTGGATGTAAACACACCGAGGTATGGATTTTCGATACATCAACACGGCGTGTTGCGACGTATAGTACGTTATGATACCTATCTAGCGAACGGTGGCTTCTGTCGTCGGTGCTCTCGGTCGTGTCGTGTTTGATCGTCCGTGGTCGTACGTACGAAGAATCCCCGTGGCTGTATTTACCGCAAGCGAGCAAACGGGTCAGTTTAGGTCATACTTGAGGATTCTCATCTCCGGCTACATCTGCTGCTGAAGCCAATTGAGAATGCTTCTGTGCACGATTAATGGGTTTCTGTAATAGTTACGTATGTCCACTGATGGCGTTAATCTCTCTCTCTCTCTCTCTCTCTCTCTCTCTCTCTCTCTCTCTCTCTCTCTCTCTCTCTCTCTCTCTCTCTCTCTCTCTCTCTCTCTCTCTCTCTCTCTCTCTCTCTCTCTCTCTCTCTCTCTCTCTCTCTCTCTCTCTCTCTCTCTCTCTCTCTCTCTCTCTCATATATATATATATATATATATATATCCCCCTCTCCCCCTCTCTCTCCCTTGGTGAGTTTATAGTATGTCAGCAGAGATTGGTTCATAAAGTCTTATCAACTGTTATTTCGGTCGACACTCGTATGAAGCAAGAAGTGGCAGTTAAAATCAATTCGGTTCACCTAGCATTACAATACCTGGAAATAAACGATCTTCCCTCCATCCATGGATAATTATCTTAGATTACAATGAGGACATTAATTTCTTGTTGCAAACTGTTTGCAAATGAAGACGGTTGGTTGGTTCGAGGTGTCGTTATGCATTGATCAATACTGCCTCTGGATACCTACATTTATTGGATCATACTAATACAACTCACCCAACGACAGTAGTACCAGAATATAACTGTATTTAATGAGCATAATCAGGATCGTGTAATTCCTGAGGTGCACATAATATCCTGGAAAGTCTATAACATGTCCAGAGTACGGCAGGTTTGAATAAACTTTGTTGTGGCGATGCGAATGAATCACGGTGTCTTCGTCCCTTCGAGTACATAAAGGTCTTCCATTGCGCGGCGCGCAGGTGATTGTGAGGGTTTCTGCACTCTCACACTCGCTACTTGCAAGACATAGGCCACGTGGGCTAAAACGAATTGCAAATTGGTATTTTTATGTATTACGTATATAACCTCCTTCAAGTAATGGTTTACCAAATAATAATGCATACAATTGTCTACGTCTAACAGTAATTATTTATGGTTCTATACAAATATTAGACATGGAATATGGCATCGTATTCTAGTCGACAAAAAAACCCAGTTTAAATTTACTATTTTTGAGTGCTTAATCTGCTAGTATTCAGTTGTTGATAAAAGAAAAGGCTATTTTATCAACCGAGCGAAAACAAATTACTTTTCCAATTTGTTATAGTACTAAGTGTTCCCTTTTTTGTCTCTTTATTGATAACATACCGAATTTACCTTCGTACAAAGCAGTTTGGGTTTGCATAAGTTGTGTGCAACAACGCACCATCGCAGCGACGTGTTTATTTATCTCACGGGGAGATTGTACTCAAGAAAATAAGATACTGTAGCGATTTGATTTTTTTGATTTGATTTTTGCTCGGTGACATTCTTAGTTTACACTATTTTTGATGACCGAGGCGATCCCGTGGTAAAGTCTAACCTGGTGCATCTAGATATCATCGAAGATTGAACAAATTGTCTGGCTTATCAGGGACCAACTTCATCATGGTGGTTATTAAGAACGCCTGTCATAATAACAACGTTGGTGGCTGACACAGGAGCATGTTAACGACTGTTTTCGGTCGAATTTGAAGCGCTGAAATTATTGCCATTGTGAAAACTGTTAATCTTGAGTACATTGTAGTAACAATGACTGCTATGTCGAAGACTGCTTGGTTTGAATAGTTTTGATTGTGAGAATAGCGACTCTTCAACATACACTAAGTCGGTTACTTAGGGGTTAGTCGGAGACTTATGGACAGCGACCCACATTGTCGACTTTATCCGTTGTGTATGGGTGTTTACATCCGCCGAAGAGTAAACACGCTTGTCTAGAGTGTCGACAACTAGCAATAGAGTGGCAATGCAAATGCGTTGCCGAGTTCATGGTGTGCACACGAGTGTGTTGTGTGCGTGAGCGTGTCTGCGTGTGCTTGAGTGTGCGTGTGTGCGTGTAGATATAAGTGCATACGAGTCAGATTGTTGGAATTTGAGAGGGCGTGAGATTGCAGGAGTTTGATTGTACGTAATTCTGAAATTTACTCTCAAACAGCCAGTTTTCTTGTGCACGTTACGCGGGTTTTATATGACCTATTTTCCGCATTTCATGATTACGACCCCTTGCAGATCACATCAATCTAACCTTATATTACTAATCTCTATGTCCTTTTCATTCACCAAGTTGTAATGTATTTGCAAGTACGCCTGACCTCATTCGTAGTCACGACAGACGAATGTTAATGTTGCATTGCCCCAGGTGCCGTAGCGGACGGCCAGAAACACTACTCTTTGTTTGACGCGGTCAGGATACCGTTGACAGATGTTGAGATATGTGGTCGTAGATAAATGTGATTAGTTTCGTAGTATTACACCAAAGATGCCCACCACGTAGGTATGTTTCGAGAATTCGGCTTCAAAGCCGAAATTGTGTCTCGTCGAAAAACTCGTATCAAGTGGGAATACATTTCCAAGCAAACATCACATCACGCACCAATATATCGGTCACATCAACGGCGCCACCAAGCGGTGGTTGTACGATAACTGATGACGTCAATTTAAATTACGACGCATAAACAATTTGTCGCATTACAAGTTTTGCCCGGCAGATTCCAACACGTTCACGATAAGGTGTCGTTGGATATCGACCACACATCCATAATTAGGAATTAATTAACAGGTGATTGCTCCGGTCGACCATTCACTGGTCACGCATGACTGACTTGGTGAAATGCGATACGCAGCCACGCATACCGTGAGCGTGCGGTTGGGACGGCTGTCACGGCACTGTGCGACCCAACTGCTCGCACAGTGTACTGTCGGTCGGTAAGACAGGCAACGCCGATCCAAAACAGTGTACTGGTTAAATAACAACCGCTCGTTTGGCGAACGAAACAGACGGTCGGAATGCAACTGTACATGTCCTGCCATTATGGAGTTATGATTATAGCTCAACTGACAACACAATACTGCGATCACGACGTGGTGTTTTACTTAGCAAAGGCTCCCTGGTTCTACAGTAACAAAGTGACATGTCATGGTATTGTATTGAGGGGAAGGATGGTCCGCTATTGTCGATGGCCTCGTCTGGGCTGCAGGCGTATGAGACTATAGCGCGGAAGAGCCCCGATTGCCGGAGAGTTGCTGTCAGTTCCCGTGTGCTACTTCCCGCCAGGGCCACCGCAGTGTGTCTTGCCGAGTTCGACTTCATTTCCCCTCAGTCTTTCCCATTGATACAAATACCTAGCATTTAAATACTTGTTATATTTAAGAATGTGTTCATGTGTAGAGCGTGGAGTAGTGATTAGGGCTAAAAACCCAATCGAGATTTTCACATTTTTAATCCACTTGGATCTATGGAATGGCGTAAGCGAAACAGGCGTGAATTACATCGCGGGAATGCACAATATATACAAATTACCCTCTTGCACCCGTTTCGCAGTTTGAGCTAATTAGTTCACCCTACGTTGTGCCGGCCAACAGTATGAGTGAGAAACTGGCTAGAGACAATGATGGAGACAGGTCGAGATGAATAGATTGACAAGTGGTAACATCTGAAGCGCTTTGAGCAGTTAAAAAAATGGGATACCCCACTATGTAAGGACTGACCTTGTCACTCTTACTTCTCCGTCCACAGACTGACTATGTCACTCTTACTTCTCTGTCCACAGACTGACTATGTCACTCTTACTTCTCTGTCCACATACTGACTATGTCACTCTTACTTATCTGTCCACAGACTGACACTGTCACTCTTACTTCTCTGTCCAAAGACTGACTATGTCACGCTTACTTCTCTGTCCACAGACTGACTATGTCACTCTTACTTATCTGTCCACAGACTGACCATGTCACTCTTACTTCTCTGTCCACAGACTGACCATGTCACTCTTACTTCTCTGTCCACAGACTGACTATGTCACGCTTAGTTCTCTGTCCACAGACTGAATATGTCACTCTTACTTATCTGTCCGCAGACTGACTATGTCACTCTTACTTCTCTGTCCACAGACTGACTATGTCACTCTTACTTCTCTGTCCACAGACTGACTATGTCACGCTTACTTCTCTGTCCACAGACTGACTATGTCACTCTTGCTTATCTGTCCACAGACTGACCATGTCACTCTTACTTCTCTGTCCACAGACTGACCATGTCACTCTTACTTCTCTGTCCACAGACTGACCATGTCACTCTTACTTCTCTGTCCACAGACTGACAATGTCACGCTTACTTCTCTGTACACAGACTGACCATGTCACTCTTATTTCTCCGTCCACAGACTGACCATGTCACTCTTACTTCTCTGTCCACAGCCTGACCATGTCACTCTTATTTCTTTGTCCACAGACTGACCATGTCATTCTTACTTCTCCGTCCACAGACTGACTATGTCACTCTTACTTCTCTGTCCACAGACTGACCATGTCACGCTTACTTCTCTGTCCACAGACTGACCATGTCACTCTTACTTCTCTGTCCACAGACTGACCATGTCACGCTTACTTCTCTGTCCACAGACTGACCATGTCACTCTTACTTCTCTGTCCACAGACTGACCATGTCACGCTTACTTCTCTGTCCACAGACTGACCATGTCACGCTTACTTCTCTGTCCACAGACTGACCATGTCACTCTTACTTCTCTGTCCACAGACTGACTATGTCACTCTTACTTCTCTGTCCACAGACTGACCATGTCACGCTTACTTCTCTGTCCACAGACTGACCATGTCACTCTTACTTCTCTTTCCACAGATTGACCATGTCACTCTTACTTCTCTGTCCACAGACTGACCATGTCACTTTTACTTCTCTGTCCACAGACTGACTATGTCACTCTTACTTCTCTGTCCACAGACTGACCATGTCACTCTTACTTATCTGTCCACAGACTGACTATGTCACGCATACTTTTCTGTACACAGACTGACCATGTCACTCTTACCTCTCTGTCCACAGACTGACCATGTCACTCTTACTTCTCTGTCCACAGACTGACCTTGTCACTCTTACTTCTCTGTCCACAGACTGACCATGTCACTCTTACTTCTCTGTCCACAGACTGACCATGTCACTCTTACTTCTCCGTCCACAGACTGACCATGTCACTCTTACTTCTTTGTCCACAGACTGACCATGTCATTCTTACTTCTCTGTCCACAGACTGACCATGTCACTCTTACTTCTCCGTCCACAGACTGACCATGTCACTCTTACTTCTCTGTCCACAGACAACGGGATTCGTATGGTGTATTATGTCCACATAATACTGGATTCGTATGGTATTTCATATAAAAGAACGGTAAGGTTTACACATATCTAGGACTATGTGTGTTGCATTCATGCGTGACGACGTATGCACTACACGTTAGGTTTTACACATGTCAATTTCATGACATAACACTAGACCAATACGTAAATGTGTCTCACGTGTAAAAAGTCTATCCGTATGATTTACGTCCGTTCCAAGCTATATGTGTTATTCTCACAAATATACAGTACAGCGTTATACAAATGTAGGTTATGACAAATATCTCAGTGACGCAATTGTTGTCTATGTCGTTGACGTGACACCGGATACGCACAGTTCAACGGCTGTATGACGTAACGTTTGGTGTATATTCTAACTTCGCGTGTATGCTGTCTACACTGCCTTTTCATATAGAATACAGTAATGCAGGTGAATAAAAAAGCAATATAATTACACGGTAATATATTAAAAATACCCAAAGTAGCGTTTTGCCAAAATAGTGTTTAATATTGTGTTCAACCGCTACAGACTTTGTACATATTTCACTGTAAGTGTGTCACATGCCAGATACCAACTGGCATGTGACACACTTACAATGAACATTCAATGAATGAAATAAAACATA
>JAODUO010000214.1:207500-225000 GCA_025642075.2 Ridgeia piscesae | reverse complement strand
GCGGGAGGAATACTCTAGACGATTTATGATGATGTAGCTGATCTGTTGCCGTCACACGATCTGATGTAGTTTACTATCGAGTGCGTTGCGCCATTGGTGACAGTCCCAATGGGTCATCGTGTATGGGTCAGGTAGTCGGCAGGAAATGATATTTACGAGAATTCATCTAGGTTTTTACACTGCTGCATTTTGGTGACTGCGTGACGTCACAGCAAACAACGTTGATCGAACCATCTGCAACATTCTCCGTCTGGTCACATGCTCTATTTACTCAGCCTAAAACCTAAGTAGACTAAACCTATGAACTCCAGTTAACTGTTATCGATGCAGCAACAAATGTAATCATTCAATTTACCTACATCATGAAACTATTGGACAGATTATTTGATGAAACAACTGTGCGCCAAAAAATCAGCAGAACGATTGTCATTTTTGTAAGCAACTATTTGCTGTGTGCCATTTTTACTGCACGATCACTTTTAGGTACATATCTCTGTATACGTACAAAATCGACGAATACAATCTTGTCATTTGCAACTAACAATTTGGCAACGATCACAACTGCATTTCTGTCGCATGACTTGGCACACCCTCGGTCATTCATCCTGCGCGTACACTACTACATTGACTCCACCTTTGTCGAGGGCAACTATTTACGAGCCATCCCGACGGCAAATTGTTTGACCCACCCCATTACGGACGGTGTTTGGCCGACGACGTCATTGTACCAACAGTAGCCTAGGCACTGGAGTAGGACGTAAAACCGTCACAAGACCGGGTCACTTGCCGAAAGAGTCCCGCGGGCCAAGTAAGAACGTACCGGAAGTAGGCGTTGTTAATTGGTATTACGGCTTTTCTTGCTAGTGGTATATTTACATTTAATATTAGAATGATTAATATGCATTGAGAAAATAACAAATTGAAAAAGGTGTATGCTATTTTAACCGAAAAAACCCAGCTAGAGATTATTTTCGCTTCACCACACCATTAGTGGTTGTCACACTGCTCACTACGGTTACTTGCGCATGTGTGATGCGCATTTGTTACCCGTGACACAGGACACTTCCGGTCCATTGTCATCTTAAGAACCAGTCGTCGCGAGACGACAGACAATGGACGATGTTGTCACGGTCTCGATTGTGTTCGGTCCCGTGAACCTTTCCGTCGCATATGCTACAATCACGATCAACTCATAAGCAACGACAGCAGTACTATATGTGTGGCCATTATCGAAAGGGATAGCAGTCCAAACATACGGCTATTACTATTGTTATTAATATATAACAATTCCCATTAGATATATCTCCTCAGGTTCCAATTATCATTGAGGCTCTGGTTCCACTTAGTTCAGGGACCTTCCGAATGATCTCTTTCACCGCCACAGGCTGCTTCATGGACGGGTTACACCTATGTGATTGATGGCTGTAACACCCTGACGGCTGCGTGGAACAGTAGACAATTTATAGACACCCCACCCCGCGGGTGACTGTCAGACCCTGTCACATTCCAGAACCTGACTCACTGACTCAGGTAATTGTCCGAAAAGTTCGTTTTCAGCGGGTGGCACAATATGTCTGAATCTTGCGGTATTTGCGGTGTTTTTAACACATTTCGAAGAATTACGAGAGTAGTTCTGAGCATTGTTACTAAGTGGAGTGGAACGTCAACAAGAGAGCTGTTTTTATGGAGATGACACGTGATTCTGTGACAGGTAAAAATAAAGGCTTCGGTGTTTAAAGGGAGTCACTGTTGTGCCGTTTTGCATGATGAATATACTCGGTGGCATCCAATGTGGTATGAATATGACGTGCACCGTGCCAGAACCTTCTGCCACTGCATGTCTGTTACCACAAAAATTGGCGTTGATACCACGTGACCGAAATGGCGACGTCGGTGTCCTTTCACTGGTCCACAATCCCCGCGTCAACCGTGTTAATTATGCGCCATTGCTAAAATGTCTGGTTTTCGTATTTGTTTAAACAGTCGCACAGGACAACTAGTTACTCAGCAGAGTGCGATATTCTGTTGAGCAATGCCATGACTTCGACAATTAACGGCTGTCAGTCACAACGACCGACAGGCCGTTGGGAAAATTCCCGTGTCTGGTTCAATGAAAGGGTATCCCTGTCAGCGAGAGGCTTTGTTGTTCCCTTCAGACAGTGGTGTTTGAGATTCTACTGCTATTTTCCATTGGTTATTTACTACCCGATTCACACTATTCTCGCTACAGAGGTGTCGGTGGGCGTCGATGACTGTACGTGGCAATGTAAGCACGACGCAGCAGGCTCGCGACTAAAACTATTCACTGTATTTTTGGCCTTTGGGGAAATGCTGCAACTTTTTGTAACATGTTCTTGTTCTTTTCAGGGCCAGTTCGTGACAACCGGAAGTCTCGTTTGTCGTTTTGAGGGAATAATGTTACATACTCCTTGACAAGATGGAAGGAAGACTCATTGGTCAGTGTGTGTGTGTGTGTGTGTGTGTGTGTGTGTGTGTGTGTGTGTGTGTGTGTGTGTGTGTGTGTGTGTGTGTGTGTGTGTGTGTGTGTGTGTGTGTGTGTGTGTGTGTGTGTGTGTGTGTGTGTGTGTGTGTGTGTGTGTGTGTGTGTGTGTGTGTGTGTGTGTGTGTGTGTGTGTGTGTGTGTGTGTGTGTGTGTGTGTGTGTTGTGGGTTGTGTGTGTTGTGTGTGTGTGTGGTGTGTGTGTGTGTGTGTGTGTGTGTGTGTGTGTGTGTGTGTGTTGTGTGTGGTGTGTGTGTGTGTGTGTGTGTGTGTGTGTGTGTGTGTGTGTGTGTGTGTTGTGTGTGTGTGTGTGTGTGTGTGTGTGTGTGTGTGTGTGTGTGTGTGTGTGTGTGTGTGGTGTGTGTGGTTGTGGTGTGTGTGTGTTGTGGTGTGTGTGTGTGTGTGTGGTGTGTGTGGTGTGGTGTGTGGTGTGTGTGTGTGTGTGTGGTGTGTGTGGTGTGTGTGTGTGTGTGGTGTGTGTGTGTGTGTAGTTGTGTGTGTGTGTGTGTGTGTTGTGGTGTGTGTGGTGTGTGTGTGTGTGTGTGTGGTGTGTGTGGTGTGTGTGGTGTGTGTGGTGTGTGTGGTGTGTGTGGTGTGTGTGGTGTGTGTGGTGGTGTGTGGTGTGTGTGGTGTGTGTGGTGTGTGTGTGTGTGTGTGGTGTGTGTGGTGTGTGTGGTGTGTGTGGTGTGTGTGGTGTGTGTGTGTGTGTGGTGTGTGTGGTGTGTGTGTGTGTGTGTGGTGTGTGTGGTGTGTGTGTGTGTGTGGTGTGTGGTGTGTGTGGTGTGTGTGGTGTGTGTGTGTGTGTGTGTGTGTGGTGTGTGTGTGTGTGTGGTGTGTGTGTGTGTGTGTGGTGTGTGTGGTGTGTGTGTGTGTGTGTGTGTGTGTGTGTGGTGTGTGTGTGTGTGTGTGTGTGTGTGTGTGTGTGTGGTGTGTGGTGTGTGTGTGTGTGTGTGTGGTGTGGTGTGTGTGGTGTGTGTGTGTGTGTGGTGTGTGTGTGGTGTGTGGTGTGTGTGGTGTGTGTGGTGTGTGTGGTGTGTGTGGTGTGTGTGGTTTGTGTGTGTGGTGTGTGTGTGTGTGTGGTGTGTGTGTGTGTGTGTGTGTGTGTGTGTGTGTGTGTGTGTGTGTGTGTGGTGTGTGTGTGGTGTGTGTGGTGTGTGTGTGTGTGTGTGTGTGTGTGTGTGTGGTGTGTGTGGTGTGTGTGGTGTGTGTGTGTGTGGTGTGTGTGGTGTGTGTGGTGTGTGTGGTGTGTGTGGTGTGTGTGGTGTGTGTGGTGTGTGTTTACATGAGTAGTCGTGCGTATATATGCGCCTTTGTGTAATGTTACATTTGCGCTCAGGACATCAAGCCACATTGTTATTTTACAAAATACAGGCCTATAATAAAGGAAGAACGTTCATACATAATCGAATATATGTCATGACGGCTTGTTCAAACTGGCAGCCTTTCCGATTTATCCCTAGTTAAAGTAATAATAAAACATGTGCCATACATAGTAATACTTCTAAATAAAACGTGCCTTGGTCAAAAGCATACCATTATACCATGTTGTCCTTTGGTGGCCATTGTGCAGGGTGTTTAGTTTTTAATAATGATAATAATAACACATGCGTCGTCAATGACAACAACGACACTAATGTGTACACACATCTCCTCTTTCAGTTGCCTATGTGCTGCTGACAGTCGGCGGTGTGCTGGTGATTGTGGCACTGGTGTGCTTCTTCTTCTACGCCTACCGCAAGCGATGGTAACTTGCCACACTCTACGTCATTCTGCATTAACAAAACACCCACAACAATAACTGAGCCATGTTTGTGTTCGTCGAACTTCGCCTTACAGTCACTTCGACAATAAAACCACCTTGCGATTAAGATCACCATTTATTATACAAATATTATTTCGGTTAAAGCAAAATATGTTTGCTAATGCGGTCACCTCGCCATTCAAGTAATTTTGAATCCCGAGGATAACCTGACAGGGGAGATTCCCTTGTTTACCTATAAACATACCACATCAGTACAACCGAACATGAAACAGTCTCAGTCACTGACTGTGACATGCATGTTTACAGTCACCTTCATAACTATCATTATTGTATGAATAACTGGTTTGTCGATTTATATTCAGAACAACCAGGTTCGATGAAAAGGAAACTCACAATGTCCTTTAAAACATGTTTTATGATAATAGATAATATATACCACGTATACAAACGAACTGTTCAAACCTGCGAGTTATATCTGCTAGGGTTGAGACTTCACATATGTTTTAACAAACCTCAGAATACCTTGTTGATTCATAATCTGTGTTGCACGTTTTTTCATATTTTAGTTTCCTAAATACATCAAGCTTTGACGTATGCAGCGTGCAGCGTGCTCTAACGCTGTTTGCACTAGACTGTTAGTAGATGTGCCTGTTGCTTTCCTGTCGCAGGTGGTGCAACAAGAAAAAGAAGTCCAACGACTACTTCTACGTCAACTACAACCGAGGACAGCCGCCCAGTGCCGTTCCCATAGCAACGATCGCGCGACCGGAACCCACGGATCACGTCGACCTGACAACGACGGACGTCAACTTGAACGGGTCACAGTACGTCGTTGACGGTCGTCAACTATACGTCATCAACCGAGCCGTGTCCGTTGACCGACTGCCGACCAAAGGGTCGGCCCGACGGACAAGACATCGCCAACACCAGTACCCGAGTCAGACGATGCCGTCACACCGTACAATGGCCTACGCCAACGGGGGATACGCCGTCGAGCCGGCCGCGCGGACTGTGTTGCAGCCGACCGGATATTACGTCGCTAACGGCGGCGTTGCGCAGGTGCACGCGGGTCCGCCGACGTCTGCACGCACGGCTAACTCGTACCCGAAGCGATGGCGCACGCATCGCAGCCTGCCGCACGACGGTGTGCTCGACGAGTTCCGGCCGCTGTCGCGCGCCTCTTCCGGTCACCTGACAACGATGAGTACGAAGTCGAACCCGGACTCGTTGTATCTGCGTTGGTCGCCGAAAGCCGACAGACGATTCACGTCTGACGATGTGTTTATTCCGCCGGAAACCGATCAACTGGATAACGTGTCGCGTTCCTCTTACGTCATCGTCAACAACCCTGCCCGGGGAGCACCGCGACAGTACCAGAAGCCCCACAAGGCGTTCACGTTGCCGCCGAGGGAATCAGCTGACCTAGGAGTGAGTGTATTGGGAACATATAATAACGCCTGTGTTGTCGCGCACTAAAATGGCACTGGCACAAGTCTTTAAGATAAACTAATATATTCATAATAACACTGTTGACATGAACATACTTCTAATGGATACTTTAGGTGTGTAGCTTATTATCGGTGAAGAGTGATCCATGACTTTATGTATTAATCTGTGTGCTTTAAAATCACCAACAAAGGCAGACTATCCGACAATAATGCTGTAACATGACGATGTGTAAAGGGTGCTACTTCCTACAACTCTCTAAGGGCTTGTCGCCATGCAGTGCACATAGTGCCAACACTTTTACTCTGAGCATCCCATAGTGGGGCTCCATAATAAGGACAACAATATTGTTTAACTAACATGTTCTTTATGTTCGTTTTAATATGACCGAAATATACCGTATATATAGTACCATGTTTGTTTAAGCAAACCACTGTTTTTTTAGAAGACTAGGCCTGCGTTAAAGGTATGACTTACGCTTGCGTGAATAAGACATTTTATTTAAACAATTAAACTTACTTCTGTGACATATATATATATATATATATATATATATATATATATATATATAATATATATATATATATATATATATATATATATATATATATTGGTCCCTCAGAAGTTGCTCACCGATTGGCAATGATTTGTTTCAGAGTCTGTGAAGCGGCCATTGGATTCAGCAGGACTAACATAATGTATGAGACCCCATTCGAATCAAAGGTGACCCCATTCGGATCAAACGACAGACGCTTCCACAACAACTGATAGCATCGCATTTGCTTCCCCAGGGTGGCGTGTATCTGCGCTTGCCTGAAGCTTGTGTTTGGGTAAAAACTCGAGTCAAGACGTAGTTAAGGAGATTCTGATTGTGCAGGAATGCGCATGCCTGATTCGTCTGAGCAGATGTCGCGTAACGCAAGGATTGACACTAACTATGACGTGTTCTTGACGTCATATTAACGTTACCGTACACATGGACGCACATGATGGATACTGCATTTGTAAGGGAGATATAGCGTAGAAGAATCGGTCCAGTTACTTGGGTGACGGCGTATGACCGTGTATCGCAGTGATAGTATTGTTATTACATTAGGGAAAACTTTAATGAGACCGCCGCTTAGCCAACTATAATACTCTTTTTATAAGTGCGCGTATTATTGTATTCACGTCGACGTGTCAACGTTCTACTTGACTTATCGCGGCTGGATAAAACCGCGGCGTGCCACAGCAAACAGCTGCACGTGCATTATAAATAGACGTACCACTCGCACTGAATTCCAAGCAAGCTGCTGAACCTGTTTCAATGATCCGATAAAACCCACACTCCTGTGTGTTCATGTCCTGGTGCCGGAGCTTTTGAAAACATGATTTTCACATCGAGCGATTAAGACGCGGGAGTTCCTGCACAATAGCCCAAAAACCAGACCGACAGATTCTACACGGTCTGTTGTGGGCAGTTGTGTAGGTGTCGGTAGAGTGGCGACGTTGTCAGTCAAAATGCGTCTGCCACCATGTTTATACGTACTCTATACGTCACCGAGTCACGTGATCACTTTGTGGAGCCAATCATTCTTCGCGTATTCAGCGAGGTGAGAGCGACCCGTGAGTTGGTGCGACGGCCAGTGTCGCAGTGACGTTTGCGCGCACTGTTTGAACGCGTCTGTGGCGTTTTCATGGCCGTTCATAGCGATGCCTCGATGCCGTTGTTTGCAATGAAAATATCAACGAAACAACGATTGTATGCATTTCTCTTGTCAACGCGTCATTACTACCGCTGCATATGTAGATTGTGTCGTTGTATTAGTTGCTGCTGCCTCTGCTGGTGTTGTTGGAGCGAAAGCGCCATTGTTGTTGAGTTTGCTGATATCGGCTTCTTGTGTATTCGTCGGCGTCAACTCTAATTATGACGATGATTGATGTTTACTGCAGCGCCATCTGTGACACTTGTAACGTTTGACGAGTGTGACAACTCCATTAAAGTCACAATGAGACAATTTCATCAGAGTGCGGGGTCTATGTGACCATCAATATGTGTGTATACGTTTAAGTTTGATAGGTTTATCTTTGACATAATATACTCGCATGCGGGCAGGCTAATTGTGTAATACTTATTATGATAGGAAACAAAATCAACAATATATTGTGGTATATGTCGTTACTCGTTGCTGGCGTTTTAATTATAGCTGCTGTTTCGGGTCGCAAAGTGAAACAGAATGTCATTGGACGATCAGAATAGGTCATGTTTTGAGTTACTGTTTATTATGACTGAAACTTCCTTTAGAGTTGTAGCAAGCAGCCAGTAACAGCGGCAATAACAGCGGCAGTAACAGCGGCAGTAATAGCGGCAGTAATAACAGCAGTAACAACAGCAGTAACAGCGGCAGTAACAACGGCAGTAACAGCGGCAGTAACAGCGGCAGTAATAGCGGCAGTAATAACAGCAGTAACAACAGCAGTAACAGCGGCAGTAATAGCGGCAGTAACAACGGCAGTAACAGCGGCAGTAACAACGGCAGTAACAGCGGCAGAAACAACAGCAGTAACAGCGGCAGTAACAACGGCAGTAACAGCGGCAGTAACAGCGGCAGTAACAGCGGCAGTAACAGCGGCAGTGACAACAACAGTGACAACAGCCGTAACAACAGCAGTAACAACAGCAGTAACAGTGGCAGTAACAACAGCAGTAACAACAGCAGTAACAACAGCAGTAACAACAGCAGTAACAACAGCAGTAACAACAGCAGTAACAGCGGCAGTAACAACAGCAGTAACAGCTACAGTAACAACAACAGTAACAACAGCAGTAACAGCGGCAGTAACAGCGGCAGTAATAGCGACAGTAACAGCGGCAGTAACAACAGCAGTAAGAACGGCAGTAACAACAGTAACAGCTACAGTAACAACAACAGTAACAACAGCAGTAACAGCGGCAGTAAGAACGGCAGTAACAACAGTAACAGCTACAGTAACAACAACAGTAACAACAGCAGTAACAACGGCAGTAACAGTGGCAGTAACAGTGGCAGTAACAGTGGCAGTAACAACAGCAGTAACAACAGCAGTAACAACAGCAGTAACAACAGCAGTAACAGCGGCAGTAACAACAACAGTAACAACAGCAGTAACAGCGGCAGTAATAGCGCCAGTAACAACGGCAGTAACAACGGCAGTAACAGCGGCAGTAACAGCGGCAGTAACAGCGGCAGTAATAGCGGCAGTAACAACGGCAGTAACAACAGCAGTAACAGCTACAGTAACAACAACAGTAACAACAGCAGTAACAGCGGCAGTAACAGCGGCAGTAACAGCGGCAGTAATAGCGGCAGTAACAACGGCAGTAACACCGGCAGTAACAACAGCAGTAACAGCTACAGTAACAACAACAGTAACAACAGCAGTAACAGCGGCAGTAACAACAGCAGTAACAACAGTTGTATGACGACAATGTAGCTCGAACGTGCGTGTGTGCACACACGCGTGTGCACGTGTGCGTGCATGCGTGTGTGTGTGAATGCAGGTTGTATATATAATAACATACAAATATGAGATGTTTATTTGTGTGTATGGTTATAGATGGACAGCAACTAAACACTAATCCATTACTCTGTGAAATATGGTTCTCATGACCTCACTTCCGCTTGGAAGATCTCATTAATAATTACTATTGTTATGCAGATTCGATTATGTATGCGCTCTGATGCGTCAGAGTGATTGTTTTCGTAGCCGCTATGAGACAAACCAGCACGGGAAACTGGACATAATATTATCAGTGATTATAGTCGACGGACATCCGAGTTTCGTTGCAATAGTCGATTTGCCTACAACGGCTGACGACCAAGTGCAACTGAACATTTCAACGAGCTGCGAATACGTACTCAACTGAGTATTCAAGTGCGATTAAAGAATCAATGCAGTGCTGTCGGAGAGATCTATTGACATCACTTGTTACGTCACCGCCTGTTGTGACATGCCTAGTGCGGGAATCGATTAAATATTCATATAGGAATCTGGAAGTTTTCTGAGCAAGTGTGTATGTGTGGATGCATATGCTGCATCGTTATATATATATATATATATATATATATATATATATATACGTATTATATATAATACGTCATTTATATATATATATATATATATATATATATATATATATATATATAAATATATTTATATATATGACGTATATATATATATATATATATATATATATATATATATATATATATATATATATAATAATTATATATATATATATATATATATATATAATGACTAGCATATGCACTGACAGGAAGTAAGTGGTACAATCATTTTGAAATTCATGGTGTACATTATCGTCTATCTGTTAGGCAACAACACTCCCAATTGTTTATCAAACTTAAGGTTCTACGCTATGGAGGATTACTGTAATGTGATGCATCTTATTTTATCCTTAAATATGTGTTAATGTGACACTTGTGTCTCAAAATATGATTAAATATTAACACCAAAGAGACAGTCCACAGCAAACTGAGATAAGAGACCGACAACCGAGCCAATAGATTGGTGGAGCAGGAGTTCCGTTTGCATGAAGTGGGCATGCAATATGGCTGAGATGTGACGGTTGTGTGCGCAGAAAGAAGCTTCAGGAGACTGGATCAGTCAAGGACAGCTCTAGCAGTGGTCGGCCAAAGACCTCAACGACGAGGATGGGTCGTACTCTGGGTCAGACCTGTCTTGTTGATCGTCACCTCACGTTCCTGGACACTGGCTCTTTGGCAGCCCTACAGCCACCTAAGCCTGCTGCATTCAGACGACACCTCGCTGTGCTGCAAGATCCTGCCACTCCCGGTCTCTTTCCAACGTAGCTCTTTGTTCCAGGGATGTCAGGTGGCGACTAACAAGACAGGTCTGAACATAAATATGGTTCAACCTCGCTGTTAACTTCGTTGGCCGACCATTTCTTGACTTGTCCTCAACTGTATTCTTATCATGATGCTTCTTTAGCAGTGCACACGAACAAGAACAAGAACAAGATGTTTATTTTTTGACCTCAAAATAAGTACATGAATTCAATAATCATAAGGTGAAACATAATCAAAACGTCATACGTCAGTAATTTAAAACAGTGAAATGGGGGTCAGTGACTCCTGTTAAGACTGAAAAGTCGCTATCACAGGAGCCACTAGTAGTAATTATACATTTAGTTAACCTCTCAATACACGTATATATAATAATTTTTACTCCAATAGTAATTTTTTCTTCAATACGATTTGTTTTCTCTTAATAGTTTATTATATCTCTGATGCATGTGTACATGCTTCTCTGTAGTATAAGTAAGTAGAAATAATTAAATAACAATACAAAAATACATATAACATTTCATTGCATCTATCCATATATGTGCATATTAAAATTCTAATGACTTTGTGTATTAAACTGACATATGTAACAATCAGATATTGTACATACGTTTTGATATTTTTGTAAGGGATACACGATATTCACATTATAACCCAAGTCGCACGCTCATTTCCTGCCAGCTGAACCCCTGTTCCACTAATGTAACGGCTTCAGTTCGGGTCTCCAACTCACCATTTGATAACACAACATGACTAAAATTATTTTGAAGAATGCTTTCATAGGTTTCATTTCATGAAAAGATGTAGTTATCATAAATATGTTGAATATGAATGATAAAACATAGAAATATACGAATACTGTTGTTCAGTTGTATTACAATTTTTTTAATATGTGGTTAAACTTATTAAAAGTAAGAGTTTTTATGATACATAATGTTATCTAGAGAGATTTTAATAATATCACTCACAATAAAAGTCCTAAAACATCGATTGTATGACAAACGACATAGTTCCAACAAATAAAATCATAACAGCAGATGGACAATTAACTACGTTTTCTGTGCATTGTCTGTTTGACTTCATCTGCAATCAAATTTTGAGAAACATATCACATTAACAGATATTTAAGGACAGTGTGAGATGCATAATAGATTAGTAATCCTCTAGAGAGCAAAACATTAAATATGATTGACACTTGATAGGTAGGCTATAATACAAAACATTATATATATATATATATATATATATATATATATATATATATATATATATATATATCTAGCTATCTATCTATCTATCTATCTATCTATCTATCTATCTATCTATTATTATTATCTATACTATTATATATTATTATATATATATTATATATATATATATATATATATTCCCCTCTCCCTCTTCTCTCTCTCTCTCTCTGTCTCTGTCTCTCTCTCTCTCTCTCTCTCTCTCTCTCTCTTTTATTATATATATATATATATATATATATATATATATATATATATATATATATATATATATATATATATATATATATATATATATATATATATATATATATATATATATATATATATATCATCATCATCATCATCACCATCTCGTCATCATCATTGTGCAGCCATAGTGTCCTGTAGCTGAGCGAAGGCGTCAGCATGCTGCTTTCTCTCCTTTCGTAGGGTTTCCATTTTCCATACGCAATGTCCATCGGTTATCTTGTGTTCTGCTGACGTACCCTGCCCAAGTCCACTTCCGCCTTCTGACTTCTTCAGTCACGTCTGTGAGTTTTGTCTTTTCTTTTACCCAGATGTTTGTTTTTCTGTCCCGGTATGTGATGTTTAAAATACCCCTTTTTATGTTTGTTTGTGCAGTTTCTAGCTTGTTGTTTGATTGACTGGTGAGAGCCCTAGTTTGTTTGTGAGGCTGCTAGCTTGTTGTTTGATTGACTGGTTAGAGAGCCCAAGTTTTTTTCTGAGGCTGCCAACTTGTTTGATTGACTGGTGAGAGCCCAAGTTTAGTTTGTTTGTGCGGCTGCTAGCTTTGTGTTTGATTGACTGGTGAGAGCCCAAATTTAGCGTCGTGTGTCACTGCTGGAAGTACGGGTGACTTGTAGGCTTGTCACTTCAAGCAAGTGTTACCTTTGAAGATGTCGCGGTGCTTGGCGAATGCTGTCCACCCGGCCGTGATTCGTCTTTGAATCTCCTTGTCTTGGTATTTGTCTCTGGTGCTGTATCTCTGTCCCAGATAGATGTAGCTTTCAACGTTCTCGATCTGAGTGTTGTTGACATATATTGGTGTGTCGTTTTCCATCATCACCTTTGTCTTCGACTTGTTCATCATCAGATCCTGATTTTCACTTTCTTCAGCTAATTCCTGTCACATTTGACATAGCTCATGTGGTGTATTAGCGCATGTCAGTTTGTCGTCGGCGAAGCGAAGATAACTAAGATATTCGTCGTCTATCATCAAGCTTCTGGTTTCCCAAGTCAGTCGTGGGAATTTGCTTTTGAGCGCTGCCTTAAATAGCCTGGACAATATGGTATCTCCCTGTCGTACTCCTCTCCTGGTGTTGATTGTGTTGCTTTCTTTGTGGACTGTCTTCGAGCTGTTGGTGTAGATATCCTTCAAGAGTTCAGTGTACCCCTCATCTATCCTCTGTTCAAGAAGCGAGGTCAGTACTGCTTAAGTTTGCACTGAGTCGAAAGCTTTCTCGTAGTCGACGAATGCGATGCAGAGTGGGATATTATATTCATAAATGTGGTCTGTCGTTGAGTATCCGCTTCGGAATCCAGCTTGTCCTCGTGGCTGGATTTCGTCGAGTATCTTCTCTAGCCTTTTCGTTAGTTCTTTCATGAGTACTTTACAGATGTTTGATACTAGACATATTGGTCTGTGATTGTTGAGGTGTTTCTTATTTCCATTCTTGAAGATGATCACCACTTGCAAGATAGTGAAACATTCCCCTCGTCTTCTCACTTCTCCAATCCCGATTACACCCCATTCTAACCTGGTTTCCCTAAGTTCTTCTTCAAGTTCCTGCATGTGTTCGTCTCTTAGTAGAGTTATTGTGTTGAACATCGCTAGCTTCAGTTTACTTACTCTCCATTGGCGGCTCTTTTTGACCCAGTGATTCTTAGCACCCCGTGAACGTAGTCCAAGTTGAACACACCCGCCTCCTTGATCATGGACTATTTCAATGCCGCTGGGGACTGGGGACCATGGCTTTGTTGTGGTTTGCATGGCGGTGTCGGTGGCTGTATTAGTACCGGACCATCGACCTGCTGGCATTTGAATTCGACCCCGGTCCCTCTAGTCGGGTGTCTTGCACTCTAACCACTAGCCCACCACGTGTGTGTGATATATATATATATATATATATATATATATATATATATATATATATATATATATATATATATATATAGTCATGTCTCGATAATAAAATGTTTTTATTTTAACCATACGGTCGTGCATGGAATGATGCCGGTCACGCTTCACTAAAGGGATTGTATTTTATTTGTATATTGTTGTTTGCTGTCCCGGTGATACATTGTCTTACGTTGTTGTTTGCTGTCCCAGTGACACCTTGTCTTACGATGTTGTTTGCTGTCCCAGTGAAACATTGTCTTACGTTGTTGTTTGCTGTCCCGGTGATACCTTGTCTTACGTTGTTGTTTGCTGTCCCAGTGATACCTTGTCTTACGTTGTTGTTTGCTGTCCCAGTGATACCTTGTCTTACGTTGTTGTTTGCTGTCCCAGTGATACCTTGTCTTATATTGTTGTTTGCTGTCCCAGTGATACCTTGTCTTACGTTGTTGTTTGCTGTCCCAGTGATACGTTGTCTTACGTTGTTGGTTGCTGTCCCAGTGATACCTTGTCTTACGTTGTTGGTTGCTGTCCCAGTGATACCTTGTCTTATGTTGTTGTTTGCTGTCCCAGTGATACCTTGTCTTACGTTGTTGTTTGCTGTCCCAGTGATACATTGTCTTACGTTCTTGTTTGCTGTCCCAGTGATACCTTGTCTTACGTTGTTGTTTGCTGTCCCAGTGATACCTTGTCTTACGTTCTTGTTTGCTGTCCCAGTGATACATTGTCTTACGTTGTTGTTTGCTCTCCCAGTGATACCTTGTCTTACGTTGTTGTTTGCTGTCCCAGTGATTCACTGTCTTACGTTGTTGTTTGCTGTCCCAGTGATACCTTGTCTTACGTTGTTGTTTGCTGTCCCCGTGATACCTTGTCTTACGTTGTTGTTTGCTGTCCCCGTGATACCTTGTCTTACGTTGTTGTTTCTGTCCCAGTGATTCCTTGTCTTACGTTTTTGTTTGCTGTCTGAGTGATACCTTGTCTCACGTTGTTGTTTGCTGTCCCAGTGATACTTTGTCTTATATTGTTGTTTGCTGTCCCAGTGATACCTTGTCTTACGTTGTTGTTTGCTGTCCCCGTGATACCTTGTCTTACGTTGTTGTTTGTTGTCCCAGTGATACCTTGTCTTACGTTGTTGTTTGCTGTCCCACTGATACATTGTCTTACGTTGTTGTTTGCTGTCCCAGTGATACCTTGTCTTACATTGTTGTTTGCTGTCCCAGTGATACATTGTCTTACGTTGTTGTTTGCTGTCCCAGTGATACCTTGTCTTACATTGTTGTTTGCTGTCCCAGTGATACCTTGTCTTACGTTGTTGGTTGCTGTCCCAGTATACCTTGTCTTACGTTGTTGTTTGCTGTCCCAGTGATACCTTGTCTTACGTTGTTGTTTGCTGTCCCAGTGATACCTTGTCTTACGTTGTTGTTTGCTGTCCCAGTGATACCTTGTCTTACGTTGTTGTTTGCTGTCCCAGTGATACCTTGTCTTACGTTGTTGTTTGCTGTCCCAGTGATACCTTGTCTTAGTTGTTGTTTGCTGTCCCAGTGATACCTTGTCTTACGTTGTTGTTTGCTGTCCCAGTGATACCTTGTCTTATTGTTGTTTGCTGTCCCAGTGATACCTTGTCTTACGTTGTTGTTTGTGTCCCAGTGATACTTGTCTTACGTTGTTGTTTGCTGTCCCAGTGATACCTTGTCTTACGTTGTTGTTTGCTGTCCCAGTGATACCTTGTCTTGTTGTTGTTTGCTGTCCCAGTGATCCTGTCTTACGTTGTTGTTTGCTGTCCCGTGATACTTGTCTTACGTTTTGTTTGTTCTTAGGTTGTTGTGTTGTTGCTGTCCCAGTGATACCTTGTCTTACGTTGTTGGTTGCTGTCCCAGTATACTTGTTTAGTGTTGTTTGCTGTCCCAGTGATACCTTGTCTTACGTTGTTGTTTGCTGTCCCAGTGATACATTGTCTTACGTTCTTGTTTGATGTCCCAGAGATACATTGTCTTACGTTGTTGTTTGCTGTCCCAGTGATACCTTGTCTTACGTTGTTGTTTGCTGTCCCAGTGATACATTGTCTTACGTTGTTGTTTGCTCTCCCAGTGATACCTTGTCTTACGTTGTTGGTTGCTGCCCCAGTGATACCTTGTCTTACGTTGTTGGTTGCTGTCCCAGTGATACCTTGTCTTACGTTGTTGGTTGCTGTCCCAGTGATACATTGTCTTACGTTGTTGTTTGCTCTCCCAGTGATACCTTGTCTTACGTTGTTGGTTGCTGTCCCAGTGATACATTGTCTTACGTTGTTGGTTGCTGTCCCAGTGATACCTTGTCTTACGTTGTTGTTTGCTGTCCCAGTGATACATTGTCTTACGTTGTTGTTTGCTCTCCCAGTGATACCTTGTCTTACGTTGTTGGTTGCTGTCCCAGTGATACATTGTCTTACGTTGTTGGTTGCTGTCCCAGTGATACCTTGTCTTACGTTGTTGGTTGCTGTCCCAGTGATACCTTGTCTTATGTTGTTGTTTGCTGTCCCGGTGATACATTGTCTTACGTTGTTGTTTGCTGTCCCAGTGATACATTGTCTTACGTTGTTGTTTGCTGTCCCCGTGATACCTTGTCTTACGTTGTTGTTTGCTGTCCCAGTGATACCTTGTCTTACGTTGTTGTTTGCTGTCCCAGTGATTCCTTGTCTTACGTTGTTGTTTGCTGTCTGAGTGATACCTTGTCTTACGTTGTTGTTTGCTGTCCCAGTGATACTTTGTCTTATATTGTTGTTTGCTGTCCCAGTGATACCTTGTCTTACGTTGTTGTTTGCTGTCCCAGGGATCCCTTGTCTTAGGTTGTTGTTTGCTGTCCCAGTGATCCCTTGTCTTAGGTTGTTGTTTGCTGTCCCAGTGATACCTTGTCTTACGTTGTTGTTTGCTGTCCCAGTGATACATTGTCTTACGTTGTTGTTTGCTGTCCCAGTGATACATTGTCTTACGTTGTTGTTTGCTGTCCCAGTGATACCTTGTCTTATATTGTTGTTTGCTGTCCCAGTGATACCTACTCACACCCGGGGATCACCAGGAAACACTGTCTGTAACCAGACATAATAGACTATTATGCTTACGCAAGTAGAGATATTAACATTTTGCAAAGTTGTTCTTCCGGCAAACTGCCACAGTCGTTTGGGTGTTTACTCTGGAATTTAGATAATCAGATTCCAGCTCAGTGAATCCGTGACAGTTTTTTCTCTGCACTGTTTTACTTCGCCTGGCTCTGACACCAGACAGAAGGGCCCAGCGTGTCACAGCATCTCTCCCGCTACTGGCGCTACAGGCAACGCATGGTGCCTAAGATACAACACTTGAGGCCTAATGTACAACACATAGTGCCTAAAGTACAATACGTGGTGCCTAAGGTACAACCCTTTGGGCCTAATGTACAACACATAGTGCCTAAAGTACAACACGTGGTGCCTAATGTACAACACATGGTGCCTAAGGTACAACACATGGTGCCTAAGGTACAACACATGGTGCGCAAAGTACAACACACGGTACCTAAGGTACAACACATAGTGCCTAAAGTACAACACGTGGTGCGCAAAGTA
>JAODUO010000214.1:197500-202500 GCA_025642075.2 Ridgeia piscesae | reverse complement strand
AGCCGGACAGGACCCGGTGGTGGAGAGCCGGACAGGACCCCGCTGGTGGAGTGCCGGACAGAACCCCGCTGGTGGAGAGCCGGACAGGACCCGGCTGGTGGAGTGCCGGACAGGACCCCGCTGGTGGAGAGCCGGACAGGACCCGGCTGGTGGAGAGCCGGACAGGACCCGGTGGTGGAGAGCCGGACAGGACCCCGGTGGTGGAGAGCCGGACAGAACCCCGGTGGTGGAGAGCCGGACAGGACCCCGCTGGTGGAGTGCCGGACAGAACCCCGGTGGTGGAGAGCGGACAGGACCCCGCTGGTGGAGTGCCGGACAGAACCCCGGTGGTGGAGAGCCGGACAGGACCCCGCTGGTGGAGTGCCGGACAGAACCCCGGTGGTGGAGAGCCGGACAGGACCCCGCTGGTGGAGAGCCGGACAGAACCCCGGTGGTGGAGAGCCGGACAGGACCCCGCTGGTGGAGTGCCGGACAGAACCCCGGTGGTGGAGAGCCGGACAGGACCCCGCTGGTGGAGTGCCGGACAGAACCCCGGTGGTGGAGAGCCGGACAGGACCCCGCTGGTGGAGTGCCGGACAGAACCCCGGTGGTGGAGAGCCGGACAGGACCCCTGGTGGAGGCCGACAGACCCCGGTGGTGGGAGCCGGACAGGACCCCGCTGGTGGAGAGCCGGACAGAACCCCGGTGGTGGAGAGCCGGACAGGACCCCGCTGGTGGAGTGCCGGACAGAACCCCGGTGGTGGAGAGCCGGACAGAACCCCGGTGGTGGCTGGGGCCGAACCCCGTGGTGGAGTGCCGGACAGAACCCCGGTGGTGGAGAGCCGGACAGGACCCCGCTGGTGGAGAGCCGGACAGAACCCCGGTGGTGGAGAGCCGGACAGAACCCCGGTGGTGGAGAGCCGGACAGGACCCCGCTGGTGGAGTGCCGGACAGAACCCCGGTGGTGGAGTGCCGGACAGAACCCCGGTGGTGGAGTAGTCCGGACAGAACCCCGGTGGTGGAGAGTCGGACAGAACCCCGGTGGTGGAGAGTCGGACAGAACCCCGGTGGTGGAGTGCCGGACAGAACCCCGGTGGTGGAGTGCCGGACAGAACCCCGGTGGTGGAGAGTCGGACAGAACCCCGGTGGTGGAGAGCCGGACAGAACCCCGGTGGTGGAGTGCCGGACAGAACCCCGGTGGTGGAGAGTCGGACAGAACCCCGGTGGTGGAGTGCCGGACAGAACCCCGCTGGTGGAGTGCGGACAGAACCCGGTGGTGGAGAGACAGACCCCGGTGGTGGAGTGCCGGACAGAACCCCGGTGGTGGAGAGTCGGACAGAACCCCGGTGGTGGAGTGCCGGACAGAACCCCGGTGGTGGAGAGTCGGACAGAACCCCGGTGGTGGAGTGCCGGACAGAACCCCGGTGGTGGAGAGTCGGACAGGACCCCGGTGGTGGAGAGTCGGACAGAACCCCGGTGGTGGAGAGTCGGACAGGACCCCGGTGGTGGAGTGCCGGACAGAACCCCGGTGGTGGAGAGTCGGACAGGACCCCGGTGGTGGAGTGCCGGACAGAACCCCGGTGGTGGAGAGTCGGACAGAACCCCGGTGGTGGAGAGTCGGACAGAACCCCGGTGGTGGAGTGCCGGACAGAACCCCGGTGGTGGAGAGTCGGACAGAACCCCGGTGGTGGAGAGCCGGACAGAACCCCGGTGGTGGAGAGTCGGACAGAACCCCGGTGGTGGAGAGTCGGACAGAACCCCGGTGGTGGAGTGCCGGACAGAACCCCGGTGGTGGAGTGCCGGACAGAACCCCGGTGGTGGAGAGCCGGACAGAACCCCGGTGGTGGAGAGTCGGACAGAACCCCGGTGGTGGAGAGTCGGACAGAACCCCGGTGGTGGAGTGCCGGACAGAACCCCGGTGGTGGAGTGCCGGACAGAACCCCGGTGGTGGAGAGTCGGACAGAACCCCGGTGGTGGAGAGCCGGACAGAACCCCGGTGGTGGAGAGTCGGACAGAACCCCGGTGGTGGAGAGTCGGACAGAACCCCGGTGGTGGAGAGCCGTAAAATATCGATGGATTAGTTGGCCGCGCTCCCGCGTGATACTCACAGGACGGTGTCTTAATGACTATGTGCAGCCGTGGCGAACCACAGATCGACATTTCGTCACGGAATACTCCTGCACATGCATATCGATCTGTTTGCTTAGCATCGCCCTCTCTTCTCTTGTGACGTCTTACGCAATCGATCTGTGAATCACGCATATATGTGTCGTCAGATAGACGAGAACAAAACACCTCTAGCAATAAATTAAACTGAATAGTGAGTATTTTATGACATTCTGTGATAATTGGTGAAAGTATGTAAATTAAACTGTGGAAGTGTTTCATCATGTTCTATTACTGGTGTTACAAACACTTCCCTAGTGCCACTGCACCGAGTACTGACGAAACATTCGACTGTCGAATGAAGCCTGCATTTGCGGCTTCCGTCGAACACGTGGTTTTTGTGTAAGTTATTTGGCAACTGGACGTCCGTCTTATTCAAAGTAGGTCTAGTGTAGCTGGTGCGATGTTGTCGTATGACATCGACGCAATGTGACACATTGAACGGGGCAGGATTAGGTAGAATTGACGTGGCTATTATTCATGTTCACCATGTGTTCAAATTGTGAACACGTGTGGATTAGTACAACTCTAATGCACTATTAAGCGTCCAGTGCTATGACGAACCAATCCAATGTATAATATACACTGGATTGGTTCGTCATATTATACTGAAACAATAAGTCGCGGATACTGTGCAGTAAACTATGCACAACATCCAACAAATGTTGAACATTAGACTAATTTAAGTGTACACTTTGTTATTAACGCTGTTATTAATACTGATATTGCTAGTATTATTATGTTTTATGTTATTGTTACTAATGTTGCTTTTCTATTTGTTGTTATTATTATTATTATTAGTAGTAGTAGTAGTAGTAGTAGTAGTAGTAGAAGTAGTAGTAGTAGTAGTAGTAGTAGTAGTAGTAGTAGTAGTAGTAGTAGTAGTAGTAGTAGTAGTAGTAGTAGTAGTAGTAGTAGTAGTAGTAGTAGTAGTAGTAGTAGTAGTAGTAGTAGTAGTAGTAGTAGTAGTAGTAAAAGTAGTAGTAGTAGCAGCAGCAGCAGTAGCAGCAGCAGCAGCAGCAGCAGCAGCAGCAGCAGCAGCAGCAGCAGCAGCAGCAGCAGCAGCAGCAGCAGCAGCAGCAGCAGCAGCAGCAGCAGCAGTAGCAGTAGCTAGTAGTAGTAGTAGTAGTAGTAAAAGTAGTAGTAGTAGTAGTAGTAGATAGTAGAGAGCAGTAGCTAGCAGAGCCAGCAGCAGCAGCAGCAGTAGCAGCAGCAGCAGCAGTAGAAGCAGTAGTAGTAGTAGTAGTAGTAGTAGTAGAGCAGTAGTAGTAGTAGTAGTAGTAGTAGTAGTAGTAGTAGTAGTAGTAGTAGTAGTAGTAGTAGTAGTAGTAGATGGTGGTGGTGGTAGTAGTGGTACTAGTAGTACATAGTATTATGATCATAATTATCATAAGTTATCATATTTGTATCAATTAAAATTATTTGTCTCGCTCTTGATTGAAGTGCATAAGTTTAGTGTAATATCGGCCGTATTATAATTATAATTTCCTCTACGGCTAGCGTCTGAGATTGGACGAGACGTGTGTTCGCGCGCCATGATCCTTCCTTCGTTGAGCGCCGCCAGAGGTAGCAGCGCTCCCGAGGTCACCGTGATGTAGGTCACGTCTGTTTATTCAAGTAATGCTGCAGCACGGCGCTGTTTAGTGGACGTCTCTGCCGCCTGATGACAGTCATTTGGGGAAATTGATGTGTTTTCAGTCGTGACGACGTTACTGCGAATGTCCAGAGCGCTGACTACTGATTCAAGTTTGGTCCATACAGAGAGTGGGGAGAGAGAGAAGCTAGGGAGGAAGGCATGGGGGAAAGAAGAGGGCGTGTGGGAGAGAGAGAGGGGGGAATATGATGCATATAGAGAGAGGGGGATCGAGGTAGAGTGGTAGAGATGGATATACAGGTATATATATATATATATATATATATATATATATATATATATATATATAATATATATATATATATATATATATATATAAAATATATATATATATATATATATATATATTTATAAATATATATATATATATATATATATATATATATATATATATATATATATATATATATATATATATATATATATGAATATATATATATATATATATATCATCAATCATTCATCTCTCACTCATGTCATCTACTCATCATTCACTCAGTTGTCACTCATTTAGTCAGTCACTATTATTCAGTCACTCAGTCACTTACTCAGTCACTCTCTCAGTCACTCACTTCGTCACTTACTCATTCAATCACGTAGTCAGTCATTAACTCAGTCACTCATAATATATATATATATATATATATATATATATATATATATATATATATATATTGAGGGAGACGCGATAGGAGGGGAGAAACGACAAAAGAGAGGGGGAGAAAGGGTGTGGACGAGCGAGAGAGCAATATATGGACAGCGGGAAACTTTGAAATTTGACAGATTGAGAAAAAAATGAAGGAAAAGGGGAAGGGAAGGATGAAGATCATAGGAGGGATGGAAAAAGAGGGAATGACGTATGGCCGGAAGAAGGAAGGAGGGAGGTAAATATTACAATGAGAGAAAATAAGGAAGCACAGAAAGAGTGAGAGGAGAAAGAAACGTCATCACAATTGAGCATCTGATGCAACTAGAAGTCCATCAATTGAAAATCCACTAAATATAGACTGGTGAGACGCAGCAACGCAAACATGAAGAGTAAAATGCTTTTCTCTCTGACTCTGACTCCGTCTCCGTCTCCGTCTCCGTCTCCGTCTCCGTCTCCGTCTCCGTCTCCGTCTCCGTCTCCGTCTCCGTCTCCGTCTCCGTCTCCGTCTCCGTCTCCGTCTCCGTCTCCGTCTCCGTCTCCGTCTCCGTCTCC
>JAODUO010000214.1:190000-192500 GCA_025642075.2 Ridgeia piscesae | reverse complement strand
TGACATCGTCAGATCACATCAGGGTTAACAATGACGCGTACAATAAGTTATACAAGAATATGTGCCCTT
The DNA here is from genome assembly GCA_025642075.2 of Ridgeia piscesae. NCBI lineage: Eukaryota > Metazoa > Annelida > Polychaeta > Sabellida > Siboglinidae > Ridgeia > Ridgeia piscesae. The sequence continues at coordinate 192,431 of JAODUO010000214.1, read as the reverse complement.
ATAAACATAATTGGTACGTTGTGATTCCCACCAAGTTGGGACAATGTAACACATATACTATAGATAAATACTGTCAGGTGAGAACTTTAGTGTTTACCCAACCGTGTCGTATCCGATGCGGTTGTCTGATATGATATATCCATCAACGTGTGGTGTGTAAAACTTGATATACACACGCCGTGTTAATCGGTAGTATTGAGGCGGCTCGCCAACAGTTGTTGTCGTACAGACTGGCGGATATCTGTAATCGACAAAATGCACGTACAGCATTGCCTACGTTAAATAGCAGGAATGTACGCAATTGCATATACACGGATATGTATACATACATGTATACATATATACAAAAACAAATGCACACATCCATGTATACTACATACACGCATGCATGTGAGCACACTTACCTACATACATACTAGTATATACATATATATATATATATATATATATATATATATATATATATATATATATATATACATAGTGTACATACATATATACTTATATACATATATGCCTGCGTACATACACGCATACGCACGTACGAACACACAAACAAACACACGCCAGCATGCACCCACTCACTACACTACACACACAACCACACACACACGCATGTACGCCTTCGTGTGCGCGTTTGTGCGTGTGCATGCATGTGTGTACCTATGTGGGGACGGTGGTTCAATCCCACCTGCCGCCGTTTCGAAACTTAGACAATTTCGTTCACCCCACATTCGCCAGTGTCTTTCGGAAGATACATTAAAAGCCGGTGGTCCCTTCTATCTGGTGTGTTTATGCAATAGGAAGTGAAACCCCCACATAGGGGGTAACTGTGGAACCTGTAGTGGACTTGCTAAATCTAGAGGAGGAAAACTTAAAACAAGTGACAATAATGGTCAGCTTGTTGACTGGTGACTATTAATGGAAGAAGAAGAACGTGAGTTCGAATACTGAAATGTCCCATCTAACATGTAGTGCCTAGTCGTGCAACGGAACAGACCCTAGATATTGTAACATAAATTCCGTGTCATGTTATTGGAGGTAGTGCGGCCATTAACACATTCCAGACGCGTCGATTGCTCGGCCGTGATGGAGCAGTTTGATGACGGATCAATGCGTATTCCGTCAGGTCAGATACGTAAATGGGGACAAGGTCAGACACTCGTGACCTGCCCTTGTCAGTTCCCTGGTGTCGGGTGATACGCGGGCAGGGAAGCGAGAAGTTATCCAACGGATGTAACCCTAATCCCCGGCTAGGAAAACGACACCGAATTGTAAGACCGGGACGTGAGTAGTCAGCACTGTAGCGTGAGATACGGCAGTGGTGACTGGGACTATTTTAAGTACTGGAACTGTATCTGATACCTCGAATATTGGCATTGTGTATACTTGATGTAGGATTTAAAGTTGTAGCGATGTTATGGTACTTATATTACTTATAAAGAAACACTTCAAAGAGAGAGTTCGAGTAGGGAAGGAGGAGGGGAAGGATGGAGTGAGGGAGGACACAGAGGACGGACGGACGGACGGACGGACGGACGGACGGACGGACGGACGGACGGACGGACGGACGGACGGACGGACGGACGGACGGACGGACGGACGGACGGACGGACGGACGGACGGACGGACGGACGGACGGACGGACGGACGGACGGACGGACGGACGGACGGACGGAGGACGGACGGACGGCGGACGGACGGACGGACGGACGGACGGACGGACGGACGGACGGACGGACGGACGGACGGACGGACGGACGGACGGACGGACGGACGGACGGACGGACGGACGGACGGACGGACGGACGGACGGACGGACGGACGGACGGACGGACGGACGGACGGACGGACGGACGGACGGACGGACGGACGGACGGACGGACGGACGGACGGACGGACGGACGGACGAGGACGGACAGGACGGACGGACGGACGGACGGACGACGGACGGACGGACGGACGACGGACGGACGGACGGACGGACGGACGGACGGACGGACGGACGGACGGACGGACGGACGGACGGACGGACGGACGGACGGACGGACGGACGGACGGACGGACGGACGGACGGACGGACGGACGGACGGACGCACGGACGGGACCCAGGGACCCAGGGACCCAGACCCAGGGACCCAGGGACCCAGGGACCCAGGGACCCAGGGACCCAGGGACCCAGGGACCCAGGGTCGCAGGGACCCACGGACCCACGGAACCACGGACCCACGGATCCACGGACCCACTGACCCACGGAGACAACCACAGAAAGATAAGAAAGATGGGAGAGGGGAGGAGAGACGTAGACGAGATAAATAAGGAGGACCACTGCATGTAAACATTCGGCAACTCGTTAACAACTTGGCTACACCGTTGCAGATCGCATAAACGTCCGGCATTGGAATTTGGCAAACTTCCCATAAATGGCCTT
>JAODUO010000214.1:175000-182500 GCA_025642075.2 Ridgeia piscesae | reverse complement strand
TTCTACTTTCGAATGCACATGTATTGTTGAACTCATTGTCTGTCCTGGTTCTACTACTTTCGGATGCACATGTATTGTTGAACTCATTGTCTGTCCTGGTTCTACTACTTTCGGATGCACATGTATTATTGAACTCATTGTCTGTCCATGATTCTACTACTTTCGAATGCACATGTATTGTTGAACTCATTGTCTGTCCTGTTTCTACTACTTTCGGATGCACATGTATTGTTGAACTCATTGTCTGTCCTGGTTCTACTTTCGGATGCACATGTATTGTTGAACTCATTGTCTGTCCTGGTTCTACTACTTTCGGATGCACATGTATTGTTGAACTCATTGTCTGTCCTGGTTCTACTACTTTCGGATGCACATGTATTGTTGAACTCATTGTCTGTCCTGGTTCTACTTTCGAATGCACATGTATTGTTGAACTCATTGTCTGTCCTGGTTCTACTTTCGAATGCACATGTATTGTTGAACTCATTGTCTGTCCTGGTTCTACTACTTTCGGATGCACATGTATTGTTGAACTCATTGTCTGTCCTGGTTCTACTTTCGGATGCACATGTATTATTGAACTCATTGTCTGTCCTGGTTCTACTACTTTCGGATGCACATGTATTGTTGAACTCATTGTCTGTCCTGTTTCTACTACTTTCGGATGCACATGTATTGTTGAACTCATTGTCTGTCCTGGTTCTACTACTTTCGAATGCACATGTATTGTTGAACGCATTGTCTGTCCTGGTTCTACTTTGGGATGCACATGTATTGTTGAACTCATTGTCTGTCCTGGTTCTACTTTCGAATGCACATGTATTGTTGAACTCATTGTCTGTCCTGGTTCTACTTTCGGATGCACATGTATTGTTGAACTCATTGTCTGTCCTGGTTCTACTTTCGGATGCACATGTATTGTTGAACTCATTGTCTGTCCTGGTTCTACTTTCGAATGCACATGTATTGTTGAACTCATTGTCTGTCCTGGTTCTACTTTCGAATGCACATGTATTGTTGAACTCATTGTCTGTCCTGGTTCTACTTTTCGGATGCACATGTATTGTTGAACTCATTGTCTGTCCTGGTTCTACTTTCGAATGCACATGTATTGTTGAACTCATTGTCTGTCCTGGTTCTACTTTCGAATGCACATGTATTGTTGAACTCATTGTCTGTCCTGGTTCTACTTTCGGATGCACATGTATTGTTGAACTCATTGTCTGTCCTGGTTCTACTTTTCGGATGCACATGTATTGTTGAACTCATTGTCTGTCCTGGTTCTACTTTCGGATGCACATGTATTGTTGAACTCATTGTCTGTCCTGGTTCTACTTTCGAATGCACATGTATTGTTGAACTCATTGTCTGTCCTGGTTCTACTTTCGGGTGCACATGTATTGTTGAACTCATTGTCTGTCCTGGTTCTACTTTCGGATGCACATGTATTGTTGAACTCATTGTCTGTCCTGGTTCTACTTTCGGATGCACATGTATTGTTGAACTCATTGTCTGTCCTGGTTCTACTTTCGAATGCACATGTATTGTTGAACTCATTGTCTGTCCTGGTTCTACTACTTTCGGATGCACATATATTGTTGAACTCATTGTCTGTCCTGGTTCTACTTTCGAATGCACATGTATTGTTGAACTCATTGTCTGTCCTGGTTCTACTTTCGGATGCACATGTATACAGCAGTCTTCGGGTCCTGGTGGTACCAACAGTTTGTAGGCTATACAGCTGCCGTCGGGTCCTGGTCGATGAAACAGTTTGTAGATACAGCAGTCGTCGGGTCCTGGTGGTACCAACAGTTTGTAGGCTATACAGCAGTCGTCGGGTCCTGGTGGTGCCAACAGTTTGTAGGCTATACAGCAGTCGTCGGGTCCTGGTGGTGCCAACAGTTTGTAGGCTATACAGCAGTCGTCGGGTCCTGGTGGTACCGACAGTTTGTAGACTATACAGCAGTCGTCGGGTCCTGGTGGTGCCAACAGTTGGTAGGCTATACAGCAGTCGTCAAGTCCTGGTAGTACCGACAGTTTGTAGACTATATAGCAGTCGTCGGTTCCTGGTGGTGCCAACAGTTGGTAGGCTATACAGCAGTCGTCAAGTCCTGGTAGTACCGACAGTTTGTAGACTATACAGCAGCCGTCGGATCCTGGTGGTACCAACAGTTTGTAGACTATACAGCAGTCGTCGGGTTCTGGTGGTACCAACAGTTTGTTGACTATACAGCAGTCATCAGGTCCTGGTGGTACCAACAGTTTGTAGACTATACAGCAGTCGTCGGGTCCTGGTGGTACCAACAGTTTGTAGACTATACAGCAGTCGTCAGGTCCTGGTGGTACCAACAGTTTGTAGACTATACAGCAGTCGTCGGGTCCTGGTGGTACCAACAGTTTGTAGACTATACAGCAGTCGTCAGGTCCTGGTGGTACCAACAGTTTGTAGACTATACAGCAGTCGTCGGGTTCTGGTGGTACCAACAATTTGTAGACTATACAGCAGTCGTCGGTTCCTGGTGGTATCAACAGTTTGTAGACTATACAGCAGTCGTCAGGTCCTGGTGGTATATGCCAATTGTAGAACTACTGACGTCTATGACCCCGTGAAGTGGCAAAAGGATGCAACTGACACTGTTTTAATCAAAATTGAATTCACATCACAATCACACATGTTGGACCATGTTCCATCATATCTTACAACAAAGACACTGTTTAGCTGTTAGATTCGCTAGATGTGACAAGCCAGAAGTGTGTGTGTATATATATATATATATATATATATATATATATATATATATATATATATATATACATATATTTGTATAATGCAATAATATAACTGTAAATGGTCATTACTTATGCCAGTAACATCGGCATTGACACCAACTTTAATACATTTCTTAAGTTGCTTTATTACTATAGCTGTGAGAAAAACAAAGTGGCTTATCTCATAACAATTTGTAGACCAAAATGGAATGTTGAGAAGCTCGGCCGTTAAAATTGGATTTCTATAAATATAACGAATTGGGGCGCAACGCTTAATGGGATTCCACAAATCCACGTTAGTCGCTAGAGGCGCTAATGAGCAACTAGACCCTAGTTGCGTATCAGCGCCTCTAGCGACTAACGTGGATTTGTTTGCATGTTTTGCTGAACGCTTGTTTAAATCATCCCCAATTAGCTATTGACCGTGCAGGCGCGTAGCCAGCGATAGTTTGTATGCGGGCATGCCGTATGTGTGATCAATAGACAGAACGGCCAAAACAACGCCATCTTGGCACTGAATTCAATCGAACGTCTCGCGACGCAATGTACATTAATGTACACATTATGCTTTCATATTGAAGGACATCAATATTTAACTATGTGTGTAGACGTAACAGTCTCGTGTGATGCATACGGCGAGCTGTAGATGATTTTAAACATCCTTTCCGGCATCGAGCCAGCACACCTGTCGTCGGGCCACCGGTCGACGTTCCATCGGCTGTAAATGTACATTAATGTACACATTATGCTTTCACATTGACAGACATGTCAGACTGTATCCATATTTAGCTATATATGAGGTTTCGGAGTCATGCGAGTTCAACAGCTGATTGTAGGATAATTTAAACAAGCGTTCCGCAAAATGTTCCGCAAAACGGTGCCGCATTTTACACATGTCAAGAATACGTAAAAAACGGCACAAAGATCCTAGTTGCGTTAGAGCGCCCTCTGTCGGAGGAAATCGTCGCTCTCTGGTGTTAGACCCCGGCAAGTCAAAGCCAGGGTGCCTGAATACGAGAATGATTCACGTCCACAAGAAGTCGTACGAGAAAGACGCTGTTAAGGTGGAGAGACACCGACTATTGGCTAGCGGCAATTGTAAGAAGAAGTGTCCCGAGAAAATGAATAAAGCAGAGCACAGATACACAGTTACGGGGCATGACATAACCATGAGAAGAGACTGAAGGCGTTCACACACACTTGCAAGAATGGCACTAGTGCGACACTGCAAGCTTGTACCTTCCTCCCCGAGCGACACTGCAGTAAATTAACTGACTGAATAGATTTGGTTTAATTGTAATTTATCAGCTGTACAATTGTCAATCTCATTTTCCCATCTCCAGTTATAATTACGTCTGATATGATTGAATAGCATAGGCTTCCGTTTGTCATAAACCTGCTTCGACAATGATAGCCTAATAAAACGACAGACAGAAGGTCAAGTGAAAACTCATCAAACATTCTGTATAACCTGACAAAAACGCACAATTGCCAGATCCAGTTGCAGTTCGTTCTGAATATATATATATATATATATATATATATATATATATATATATATATATATATATATCTTTATCACCAATGTCACTTGCACCTTTTGTCATTACGCGACAGTCGACAGTACGACGGCCTTTCTCCCTACGACGGCCTTGCTCCCTACGACGGCCTTCCTCCCTACGACGGCCTTGCTCCCTACGACGACCTTGCTCCCTACGACGGCCTTGCTCCCTGCGACGGCCTTGCTCCCAACGACGTCCTTGCTCCCTACGACGGCCTGACTCCTTACGACGGCCTGGCTCCCTACGACGGCCTTCCTCCCTACGACGGCCTTGCTCCCTGCGACGGCCTTGCTCCCTACGACGGCCTTGCTCCCTGCGACGGCCTTGCTCCCTACGACGGCCTTGCTCCCTGCGACGGCCTTCCTCCCTACGACGGCCTTGCTCCCTGCGACGGCCTTCCTCCCTACGACGGCCTTGCTCCCTGCGACGGCCTTGCTCCCTACGACGGCCTGGCTCCCTACGACGGCCTGGCTCCCTATGACGGCCTGGCTCCCTACGACGGCCTGGCTCTCTATGACGGCCTTCCTCCCTGCGACGGGCTTGCTCCCAACGACGGCCTTGCTCCCTACGACGGCCTGGCTCCCTACGACGGCCTGGCTCCCTACGACGGCCTTCCTCCCTGCGACGGCCTTGCTCCCTACGACGGCCTGGCTCCCTACGACGGCCTGGCTCTCTATGACGGCCTTACTCCCTACGATGGCCTTGCTCCCTACGATGGCCTTACTCCCTACGATGGCCTTATTCTCTACGATGGCCTTGCTCCCTACGATGGCCTTGCTCCCTACGATGGCATTACTCCCTATGACGGCCTGGCTCCCTATGACGGCCTAACTCCCTACGATGGCCTTGCTCCCTACGATGGCCTTGCTCCCTATGACGGTCTTGCTCCCTACGACGGCCTTGTTCCCTATGACGGCCTTGCTCCCTACAACGGCCTTGCTTCCTACGATGACCTTGCTCCCTACGACGGCCTTGCTCCCTACGAGGCAGCAGAACTAATAATCTAAATGATAATGAAAGTGATTTTTAAAATACTACGTTGATATCAAAATGTTGTAACTTAGAAAGATTTTAATTTTTTTATTTTAAAACCCTGCATTATTCCTGACAACGTCACATATATTAAATTTTATAAAATTTTAGAAATTAAAGATCTCTTATGTTCAGCTCTTTTACAAAAAAAGTCTTGAATGTTTTAGTGATGTTGTAAAATCACCACTCTTTATAGTTAAATTACGAATATTTAAAATATCTGAATTTTAGCACTTGCAAAATGTAATATTACCGTTGAAATGATATCCCGTGGCATTTAACTATCCTTTCTCACTGGGACGTGTTTGCCGGTGAGCTAACGAGCACTCTCATCACTCACAGGGACAAAGAGATCGCCCGGAGAGAGGCCGCCTACATAGAGGAGGAGCCGGAGTGTGAGGCCCGAGACGACGACATCGACACCGACGACCCGCTCTACGAACACATTTGTACGGTGGTCGACACGAACCGCGACAAAGATGGCGGCGAAGTCGACGGACAAATCCACAGCAATGGTCACGTGACGGTTGATATAGAAAATGGCGTCGACCGGGGCGACGGAATATCGTTTGACCCGGATTTCCAGACAAATGGCCAAAGAAATAGTCGGGTCATCATCTCGGACAATGGTGTTTACAGGTAACGTACTATTGATGATGATTATTACTACACCGTGTGGTTGTATAGCATAGACACGACATCTGTGATCACTACGATAGTTATCAACTATTTGTGGTGATTACTACAGCGTGTGGTTGTATAGCATAGACACGACATCTATGATCACTACGATAGTTGTTAACTATTGGTGGTGACTACTACACCGTGTGGTTGTATAGCATAGACACGACATCTATGATCACTACGATAGTTGTTAACTATTTGTGGTGATTACTACACCGTGTGGTTGTATAGCATAGACACGACATCTATGATCACTACGATAGTTGTTAACTATTGGTGGTGACTACTACACCGTGTGGTTGTATAGCATAGACACGACATCTATGATCACTACGATAGTTGTTAACTATTGGTGGTGACTAATACACCGTGTGGTTGTATAGCATAGACACGACATGTTCGTTTGTTGTTATTGTTGTTGTATAAAACGTTCGTTCGTTCGTTCGTTCGTTCGTTCGTTCGTTCGTTCGTTCGTTCGTTCGTTCGTTCGTTCGTTCGTTCGTTCGTTCGTTCGTTCGTTCGTTCGTTCGTTCGTTCGTTCGTTCGTTCGTTCGTTCGTTCGTTCGTTCGTTCGTTCGTTCGTTCGTTCGTTCGTTCGTTCGTTCGTTCGTTCGTTCGTTCGTTCGTTCGTTCGTTCGTTCGTTCGTTCGTTCGTTCGTTCGTCTCGTTCGTTCGTTCGTTCGTTCGTTCGTTCGTTCGTTCGTTCGTTCGTTCGTTCGTTCGTTCGTTCGTTCGTTCGTTCGTTCGTTCGTTCGTTCGTTCGTTCGTTCGTTCGTTCGTTCGTTCGTTCGTTCGTTCGTTCGTTCGTTCGTTCGTTCGTTCGTTCGTTCGTTCGTTCGTTCGTTCGTTCGTTCGTTCGTTCGTTCGTTCGTTCGTTCGTTCGTTCGTTCGTTCGTTCGTTCGTTCGTTCGTTCGTTCGTTCGTTCGTTCGTTCGTTCGTTCGTTCGTTCGTTCGTTCGTTCGTTCGTTCGTTCGTTCGTTCGTTCGTTCGTTCGTTCGTTCGTTCGTTCGTTCGTTCGTTCGTTCGTTCGTTCGTTCGTTCGTTCGTTCGTTCGTTCGTTCGTTCGTTCGTTCGTTCGTTCGTTCGTTCGTTCGTTCGTTCGTTCGTTCGTTCGTTCGTTCGTTCGTTCGTTCGTTCGTTCGTTCGTTCGTTCGTTCGTTCGTTCGTTCGTTCGTTCGTTCGTTCGTTCGTTCGTTCGTTCGTTCGTTCGTTCGTTCGTTCGTTCGTTCGTTCGTTCGTTCGTTCGTTCGTTCGTTCGTTCGTTCGTTCGTTCGTTCGTTCGTTCGTTCGTTCGTTCGTTCGTTCGTTCGTTCGTTCGTTCGTTCGTTCGTTCGTTCGTTCGTTCGTTCGTTCGTTCGTTCGTTCGTTCGTTCGTTCGTTCGTTCGTTCGTTCGTTCGTTCGTTCGTTCGTTCGTTCGTTCGTTCGTTCGTTCGTTCGTTCGTTCGTTCGTT
>JAODUO010000214.1:167500-172500 GCA_025642075.2 Ridgeia piscesae | reverse complement strand
ATCACTGTTCGTTCCGTTCATTCATTCAGTTCGTTCGTTCGTTCGTTCGTTCGTTCGTTCGTTCGTTCGTTCGTTCGTTCGTTCGTTCGTTCGTTCGTTCGTTCGTTCGTTCGTTCGTTCGTTCGTTCGTTCGTTCATTCATTCACTCAATCACTCAATCACTGAATCATTCATTCATTCATTCATTCATTCATTCATTCATTCATTCATTCACTCATTCATTCATTCATTCATTCATTCACTCACTCACTCACTCCACTCATTCATTCACTCACACACTAACCTGCACATTAAATCACTCACTCATTCACTCACTCACTCATTCACTCACTCACTCACTCACTCACCCACTCACTTGCTCGCTTGTTCACTCATTAACTTACAAAAAAACATCATATTTATCCTTTCAATTTCATGCGCGCTTACGAGTATACTATTAATAAAATATTACACCTATGCTACGAATTGTAGTAACTCCATCATAATGATGACACAGGTGTTGTAACACGTTATTTTTAATCGCTGACGAAAGTGTATTTTTAACGTACAGCTCCATCGACCGAGAAGACGTCGGAACCGAAGCAGCCGAGACCGAGGCGAGGCGGCCGTCCACGAGCCCTACACCGCCGGCCGCAGTGGAGACAAAGGGGTCGGTCTACGAGGACATCGACTCCGTGAGACGTCAACCGAGCAGGAACAACTCCACGGACAGAGAGGACGACGTCTCCACGGACGGCAGCGAGTCGTGCACCAACGAACAAGGGGAACCCATATACTCAAAGCCAGATATGTCGAAAAAACTCAACCGACAGTCGACAGCACCGGAAACGGAGGCCTCCGTGTCGTTGTCACAGAGCACAGACTCCGCCATTGCCGAGTGTGACGACACACCCCCGTCGCTGCCGAAGAAATCGGACGATTTGATGGAGTGATGTAACATTGTAGTTTATTTAAAATAAGGACGAGGAAGAAAAACTTACATTTCACGCGTTCATTCTCAAGAACAATCACTGCAGACTCGTACATGTATATACATCTATCGAGAGTTGTCATTATAAGTATTTGTATTTGCACGGTAGGGCTGAATATTATCGACTTATTCAAATGAATATGTTATTATTGTTGTGGTATTTTCTGTTCGTCATTCCTGGTTTGTTGTATATAGGCGGATTTTATATTTAATGTTATTTAATCTATATTACCCACAGTGATCATTAATATTATTTTATAAAAAAGTACATGTTTTGCGTTTTCTTTTTATACGAGGAACTGAGCAATGATTTTATACGTTTGCAATCAACAGAAAATACACGAACAGCTACATAAACAAGAGTTTCCGAAGTGTTCAAATGCGCCATTTTAAACTTGTTTCCCACATCATAAAACATGGGCCCAATCCCACCGTAACAATCGGAAGAGCCTGATTTGTATTTTTCATTTATTACTACACTTTGGGACTTAACAATTTAGTTTCCCCATCACTCAGTTCCTGTCACAATCTTTACTAACTCCATTCTTAATGATTTATAACACTCTTTACGCTGCAGTACATGTTATATTAATAATGCGTGTATTAAATTTTGATAGTTTTGAAATCCGAACGAAACCTACAAATGGATTGAAGACAGTATTATAATAAATAATATGACAGTTATTTAATACTTCCCGATAGAAAAATACTAATATAAACCTTTCTATTACACAATAACAATTAATTAACAGTTCCGAAGTGTTCTTCCGAAAATAGCCCTGTATGTAACATGATCGTTTACCATAAAAAATACATCATTTGTTGATCATCTCTTACTAAAATGTCTATAAAAATTTGTACACACATTCGACGTTAAATAGGGCTAATTGTGGGACACAGGTCAACTGCAAAGAGCAATCACAAGACACCCCGCATGTCTTTATGTTTAAACGTGGTCACATTAAGCAATTCTGTTTCTACCGTGAAACCCACAATTACTATTAAAAAAGGAATAACTCGTGTACGCTTAAGAGCTTAGATATGAAGTGTGTCATGTAATTTTGGAAGAGTCACAACTGCTAACGCCTAGCCTATACTATGAGTTGATAGACTAGCCTATACTATGAGTTGATAGCCTAGCCTATACTATGAGTTGATAGCCTAGCCTATACTATGAGTTGATAGCCTAGTCCATACTACGAGTTGATATTCTAGCCTATACAATGAGTTGATAATCTAGCCTATACTATGAGTTGATAACCTAGCCTATAACATGAGTTGATAGCCTAGCCTATATTATGAGTTGATATTCTAGCCTATACAATGAGTTGATAGTCTAGCCTATACTATGAGTTGATAGCATAGCCTATAATATGAGTTGATAGCCTAGCCTATACTATAAGTCGACAGCCTAGCCTATACTTATGAGTTGATAGCCTAGCCTACACTATGAGTTCATAGCCTAGCCTATACTCTGAGTTCATAGCCTAGCCTATACTATGAGCTGACAGCCTAGCCTATAGTATGAGTTCATAGCCTAGCCTATACTACGAGTTCATAGCCTAGCCTATACTATGAGTTGATAGTCTAGCCTATGCTATGAGTTGATAGTCTAGCCTATACTATGAGTTGATAGCCTAGCCTATACTATGAGCTGACAGCCTAGCCTATAGTATGAGTTGATAGTCTAGCCTATACTATGAGTTGATAGCCTAGCCTATACTACGAGTTCATAGCCTAGCCTATAGTATGAGTTGATAGTCTAGCCTATACTATGAGTTGATAGTATAGCCTATACTATGAGTTGATAGCCTAGCCTATAGTATGAGTTGATAGCCTAGCCTATACTATGAGTTGATAACCTAGCCTATACTATGAGTTGATAGCCTAGCCTATACTATGAGTTGATAGCCTAGCCTATACTACGAGTTCATAGCCTAGCCTATGCTATGAGTTGATAGCCTAGCCTATACTATGAGTTGATAGCCTAGCCAATACTATGAGTTGATAAGCCTAGCCTATAATATGAGTTGATAGCCTAGCCTGTACTATGAGTTGATACCCTAGCCTATACTAAGAGTTGATAGCCTAGCCTATACTATGAGTTGATAGCCTAGCCTATACTATGTGTTGATAGCCTAGCCTATAATACGAGTTGATAGCCTAGCCTATACTATGAGTTGATAGCCTAGCCTATACTATGAGTTGATAGCATAGCCTATAATATGAGTTGATAGCCTAGCCTATACTATAAGTCGACAGCCTAGCCTATACTTATGAGTTGATAGCCTAGCCTACATTACGAGTTCATAGCCTAGCCTATACTCTGAGTTCATAGCCTAGCCTATACTATGAGCTGACAGCCTAGCCTATAGTATGAGTTCATAGCCTAGCCTATACTACGAGTTCATAGCCTAGCCTATACTATGAGTTGATAGTCTAGCCTATGCTATGAGTTGATAGTCTAGCCTATACTATGAGTTGATAGCCTAGCCTATACTATGAGTTGATAGCCTAGCCTATACTATGAGTTGATAGCCTAGCCTATACTATGAGTTGATAGCCTAGCCTATACTATGAGTTGATAGCCTAGCCTATACTATGAGTTGATAGCCTAGCCTATACTATGAGTTGATAGTCTAGCCTATACTATGAGTTGATAGCCTAGCCTGTACTATGAGTTGATAGTCTAGCCTATACTATGAGTTGATAGCCTAGCCTATACTATGAGTTGATAGCCTAGCCTATACTATGAGTTGATAGTCTAGCCTATACTATGAGTTGATAGCCTAGCCTATACTATGAGTTGATAGCCTAGCCTATACTATGAGTTGATAGCCTAGCCTATACTATGAGTTGATAGTCTAGCCTATACTATGAGTTGATAGCTAGCCTGTACTATGAGTTGATAGCCTAGCCTATACTATGAGTTGATAGTCTAGCCTATACTATGAGTTGATAGCCTAGCCTATACTATGAGTTGATAGCTAGCCTATACTATGAGTTGATAGCCTAGCCTATATTATGAGTTGATAGCCTAGCCTATACTGTGAGTTGATAGCCTAGCCTATACTATGAGTTGATAGTCTAGCCTGTACTATGAGTTGATAGTCTAGCCTATACTATGAGTTGATAGCCTAGCCTATACTATGAGTTGATAACCTAGCCTGTACTATGAGTTGATAGCCTAGCGTATACTATGCGTTGATAGCCTAGCCTATACTATGAGTTGATATTCTAGCCTATACTATGAATTGATAGCCTAGCCTGTACTATGGGTTGATAGTCTAGCCTATACTACGAGTTGATAGCCTAGCCTATATTATAAGTTGATAGCCTAGCCTGTACTATGAGTTGATAGCCTAGCCTAGCCTATACTATGAGTTGATAGCCTAGCCTGTAGTATGAGTTGATAGTCTAGCCTATACTACGAGTTGATAGCCTAGTCTATATTATGAGTTGATAGCCTAGCCTAGCCTATACTATGAGTTGATAGCCTAGCCTGTACTATGAGTTGATAGCCTAGCCTATACTATGAGTTGATAATCTAGCCTATACTATGAGTTGATAACCTAGCCTGTACTATGAGTTGATAGCCTAGCCTATACTATGAGTTGTTAGTCTAGCCTATATTATGAGTTGATAGCCTAGCCTATTATATGAGTTGATAGTCTAGCCTATACTATGAGTAGATACCTTAGCCTACACTATGAGTTGATAGCCTAGCCTATACAATGAGTTGATAGTTGATGTAAGCGTGCTTAATGCACTAAGTGGGTGGAACTGACGAGTCACACATGTTGTTAGTAGAGACGACATCAATGTCTTTGTAAACGGACACGCCCTGTATTCATTTGGTCCCATATCAAAAGCAGTCGAGTTCGGTGATCTATAACACCGGTACATCTAACAGTTAGTCATCGTGTATCTATGCCGGTGGCGCCATCTTGCGAATGACACAGAAGATAATCTCAGCGGTAACGCCATAATGACTGTTTACTACCTTTGTAGTGTGTTTCAAATGAGAAGA
>JAODUO010000214.1:82500-165000 GCA_025642075.2 Ridgeia piscesae | reverse complement strand
CGTGGTTGTATGTTTGCGGATGTCTGTGTGTGAGCTGGGTCTAATGGTCGGTGTTTTATCACAAGTTCAAAAGAGCTGCGGAAAAGTTGCATTCTAGCAAAGTGCTAAATACATGTAGTCTATATCTTCGACCCGCACTTAGGGAAAATAATGCATTTGTTTGAAATCGTCTAGTCAAAGAATATATCTTATTTACTCATCTAATCAAAATTAAATCAGTATAAAATGGCTGCTGTTAGATAACTCATTTTAAGTTATAAAAATGTATACGTATAGCAACGCTTGCTGTATAGAGTATTTTGTGGGATGATTAGATTCGTATCATCCAGATACGTAAAGCAGATTAATTACATTTCAAGATCAAAATATTTATTCCATATACAATTAATGTGCAAATTATTGTCATGCAATCACTGCGACGATCTCAGGTGTAATATGGCTTATCATATTTAATGTAGAACTGTATAGTCACGTGACGTGTAAAACTGTGTAGTCGGGTGTCATGTAGAACCGTGTAGTTGTGTGTAATGTAGAACTGTGTAGTCGGGTGTCATGTAGAACTGTGTAGTCGGGTGTTATGTAGAACTATGTAGTCGGGTATAATGTAGTACTGTATAGTCGGGTGTTATGTAGAACTATGTAGTCGGGTATAATGTAGTACTGTATAGTCGGGTGTTATGTAGAACTGTGTAGTCGGGTGTTATGTAGAACTGTGTAGTCGGGTGTTATGTAGAACTGTATAGTCGGGTGTTATGTAGAACTGTGTAATCGGGTTATGTGGCAGCGGTGAGTTGTAGCATGACATCAGTTAAAGAGAAAACAGTGAACGCGCCCACTGCCATAAAGCAAAGTGAAACAAACATAATTTCTCTAATAACTGCCATTACTTATATTACTTCAATACGGAATAAACATGTTATTCGTCATTGTAGTTTGAGGCAGGCAATTTGTGCCTCGTTTGTATTAATTAATATAACGTTCTTAAAATAAATTATAATAAACATGTAGAAGTTATTCTACCATCAAATTGTGAATAGCCTGTAGTTCTGTTCACGATTTGAGAATATCAGTCGCGACATATTCAATTTGTAAAAAAAACCCAGCCAATTTCGAATTATTCAATTACTTTATATTTTGCGCACGTTCAACACAAGTAATTTAACATCTTTCCTTTCTGATACAAATTACTACGAGGAGTATATGAACATACAGCCTACATTTCACAATTCTTAAATGCATTTTCTATCTAGCGTAATTCATATGACAACACAACCGTGTGAACGGCACATAGCTTATCAACCACATATTAAATACTGATTTATGTTTATGAAGGTGCGTAACCGATACAGCAGTGACAACTTGGGGAGCGTGCACGTGCTCGTGCATGTCTAGTCGCGCACACACGTAAACACACATCACGAAATTGTGGTTCACAAATAATTGTTATTGATTTGAATACGTTGATTGAAAGTTGAACAATTAATTACCTAAAATGACCCCTCGAATGCCTAGTGTCATTCCATATGGTCACTCCACCTCCATATGGTTACTCCACCTCCATATGGTCGCTCCACCTTCATATGGTCACTCCACCTCCATATGGTTACTCCACCTCTCTATGGTCACTCCACCTCCATATGGTTACTCCACCTCCATATGGTCACTCCACCTCTCTATGGTCACTCCACCTCCATATGGTCGCTCCACCTTCATATGGTCACTCCACCTCCATATGGTTACACCAGCTCTCTATGGTCACTCCACCTCCATATGGTTACACCACCTCCATATGGTCACTCCACCTCTCTATGGTCACTCCACCTCCATATGGTCGCTCCACCTTCACATGGTCACTCCACCTCCGTATGGTTACTCCACCTCTCTATGGTCACTCCACCTCCATATGGTCACTCCACCTCCATATGGTCGCTCCACCTTCATATGGTCACTCCACCTCCATATGGTCACACCACCTCTCTATGGTCACTCCACCTCCATATGATCGCTCCACCTTCATATGGTCACTCCACCTCCATGATGTCATTCCACCTCCATATGGTCACTCCATCTCTATATGGTCACTCCACCTCCATATGGTCACTCCACCTCCAATATGGTCACTCCACCTCCATATGGTCACTCCACCTCCATATGGTCACTCCACCTCCATATGGTCACTCCACCTCCATATGGTCACTCCACCTCCATATGGTCACTCCACCTCCATGATGTTACTCAACCTCCGCTCCACAGAGCGTCCTTGAAATAGTGCTGTAAACGTTGGCGATGTTCCAAAAACAAACCGCTGGAATAGCACGTGTATGTGATAACATCTATAACGTAACCGCTTCCGAAATAACTGTGTCATCTCTGAAGATGTTTATTTTGTAGACTATCTGTCATTGTTAGATGTATCAAATAACCCGCTTGTATCACGTCTCATAAACATCACGAAATTAAATCCTCCTCAGCAGCTACATTCGTGTGGATGCGGACGACGAAGATTTTCGTGTAGTTGGAGTCCGACATGTTTATGTATCTCTATCCCGCCCTTCACAGTCTAAGTAGCCACTCTTTCGAACAGCAGTGCCGTCAGTCTGGCTATTTCATCGATATATTGTATAGTATTGTGTTGTATTTTATTTATTTCCAATCACAGGCTACCAGAACAAGTATATATATATATATATATATATATATATATATATATATATATATATATATATATATATATATATACAAAAGACAAACAATATCAAAAATACTAGTCATCATCGGTTATAAATAAAAAATAAATTACATTGTAGGTCTAATAGTTTCACAAGTTCATTCAATTAAATGAAATATTGTTGAAAATAATAATTATTTTAAATAATAAGATCAATGATTACATACAATCAACACAATAATTATCAAGTATTCCATGTAACAACCATAATGCATAACACATTTAAATTGCAGATCTAAAAGATTCAGCTTTTGAAAATGTATCAAAAGTTGGATGGCATAGAATAATGTGTTCATATCCTAGTTTGCAACACGTGTGCCTTTTGAATTGCACGGCAAAACATAATGAGACCTCCCGTAATGGCGGCTAAATGCGTGTCGTCACTTAGGTGTACGTATCGTGATTAATCAAGATTTCTGTCAACGTGTAAAAAACAACAATGGTATTGTCTTTGAAAACAGCATGAAATATGAACACTACCGTGTAATTGCACACGGACGGAATCTACAGTGGCGGAGCGTGCTACCAGCAAACACATGGTGCAGCTATACGTCACCCTGATTGCTACTTGAAACAATTTGATAAACAAGCCATCTCCACAGCATCTCAAACCCCTTCGCTTTGGCTACGCTACGTGGATCACATAGTCACTTTACTACTTGAATATGGTGTGGAAGAGTTCTATGAACACTTCAATAACGTCAATTCACTCATCAAATTCACCATCGAACCAGACAAAGACTGCAACCGTCCTTTCCTGGACGTATGTACGCCTACGTTACTGACGATGGATCCACCAATTTAACTGTATACAACTTATACAGAGAACAGTAGGCCTAACTCAACGTCATCAACTTCACACCACCCTATAACTTATACAGAGAACAGTAGGCCTAACTCAACGTCATCAACTTCACACCACCCTATAACTTATACAGAGAACAGTAGGCCTAACTCAACGTCATCAACTTCACACCACCCTACAACTTATACAGAGAACAGTAGGCCTAACTCAACGTCATCAACTTCACACCACCCTCTAACTTATACAGAGAACAGTAGGCCTAACTCAACGTCATCAACTTCACACCACCCTATAACTTATACAGAGAACAGTAGGCCTAACTCAACGTCATCAACTTCACACCACCCTCTAACTTATACAGAGAACAGTAGGCCTAACTCAACGTCATCAACTTCACACCACCCTATAACTTATACAGAGAACAGTAGGCCTAACTCAACGTCATCAACTTCACACCACCCTATAACTTATACAGAGAACAGTAGGCCTAACTCAACGTCATCAACTTCACACCACCCTCTAACTTATACAGAGAACAGTAGGCCTAACTCAACGTCATCAACTTCACACCACCCTCTAACTTATGCAGAGAACAGTAGGCCTAACTCAACGTCATCAACTTCACACCACCCTATAACTTATACAGAGAACAGTAGGCCTAACTCAACGTCATCAACTTCACACCACCCTCTAACTTATAACAGATCCGTTGTCCGCAATCTCTCCAACAGGGCACAGCGGGATGGCACCCTACACATGTCCGTAGCGCATGTCGACAGCGCCCTGAGAGCCATTGACTACCTGGCCTACTTCCGCCAAACAAACCACACAAGAGTAACAACATGAACAAAGCACAAAGAACGAACCCAAGCCGACCCACGCCGGGACTACTGGTAGCAGGGCTACTAGCACGACTGGAACGAATACACAAGTCACACAATGTACATTTTTATTATACCCCCAACACCATCCGATCAATGGTAAAGCAGCCTAGAGACAGAACCCCGAAAGAACGCTAACGTGGAACCATTTATCACATTGTCTGTGACAACAACAGCAGCCGCTCTGACATCGGCTAAACCAAGACTACTTAGTGAGAGGTGCAACGAACATACAGACCTCAACAAACCTGCAAGTGTAGGAGATCATTACCTCCCACAGGACACTCGGTGTCGACAGACAACACTCGGTGTCACCGACACCACCCAGGACTTGGCTTGAGAACAAAACTGCCAACATAGACATCAAACAGAGACCTCCTACCATGAGCCGTGCAGAAAACATGATTACCTAATTATCATTCGGATTTTATTATCCGTAACCACACTGCTAACCAGACGTGTGATACCTGTCTACAACATCACAATGCAACATATCACAGAGCTATGCCGATAACTGAATTGAACTCTCAAAATACATAATCGATTTAACTATACCGATAACATAAGGCTATGCGCTGTTCGCTTAATTACTAAAACACGAAGGTTTTGCGCAGTTTTCACAACTGTAAAAAAATTATTATTAACTCGCTTACTTTAGAATATATATAATACAGCATCAAATTTGCTTCAAAAAAAACGACAGCATGATTAATTTATAAGGTTTTTTTCAACCCATACACACATACACACATACACACTTACACACATGCACACATGCACACATGCACACATGCACACACGCGCACACGCGCACACGCGCACACGCGCACACGCGCACACGCGCACACGCGCACACGCGCACACGCGCACACGCGCACACGCGCCCACGCGCACACGCGCACACGCGCACACACGCACATACGCACACACGCACATACACGCACACACGCACACAGCACACACACACACACACACACACACACATACACACAACACACATACACACATACACACATACACACATACACACATACACACATACACACATACACACATACACACATACACACATACACACATACACACATACACACATACACACATACACACATACACACATACACACATACACACATACACACATACACACATACACACATACACACATACACACATACACACATACACACATACACACATACACACATACACACATACACACATACACACATACACACATACACACATACACACATACACACATACACACATACACACATACACACATACACACATACACACATACACACATACACACATACACACATACACACATACACACATACACACATACACACATACACACATACACACATACACACATACACACATACACACATACACACATACACACATCACACATACACACATACACACATACACACATACACACATACACACATCACACACATACACACATACACACATACACACATACACACATACACACATACACACATACACACTATAACACACATACACACATACACACATACACACATAACACACATACACACATACACACATACACACATACACACATACACACATACACACATACACACATACACACATACACACATACACACATACACACATACACACATACACACATACACACATACACACATACACAATACACACATACACACATACACACATACACACATACACACATCACAAACACACATAACACATCATACACACATAACACATCACATACACACATACACACATAACACATACACACATACACACATACACACATACACACATACACACATACACACATACACACATACACACATACACACATACACACATACACACATACACATACACATACACACACATACACACACACACACACACACAACACATTACACACATCCATATCACAATCCCACATACAAACTACACACACACATGACACATCACACTATATATACATATGCACACAATATAATAACACACATATATCACCAAATAACACACACACACATATATATATATATATATATATATATATATATATATATATATATATTATATATGTATATATATATATATATATATATATATACTATATTATATATACACACACACCTCTGCCCTTCTGGTCGTTCCTTCCTTCCTCCGTTCCCACCCTCTGCCCTATCTCTCTGTCTATCTCCCCCCCCCAACGCTCCATCTTAACGTGATGTCTCAGCCATTTAATTGCATACAGTGCCACGCCCTTTTCACTCACGCAGTGCGTGACACTGACATATGATATGGCCATCATCACTACTCGTCGTCTAACCGTGTTATACGTAATGCTTTGTTTTTGTGAGGTAATGGCTTTTATCACCTGGGTCACCGTGGACCATGTGTGATATCAAGTGTTTCCAGAAATCTAATCAAGGTATCTATTGAAACACAAATATAATGTATGTTATTTTTGCGGAAGAAATACATACGTCACTTCGTTTCTCGGTAGGATCACACATAAGACTATTGAGGACAGTTTCTGATGCGATAAATGTGTTGCAACAGCAACATCCAGGATGTCACTAACATTTTGAATTTGCAGGCAGTTAATTCACAAAATGACTAATCCCGTGTATGATGTTGCTTTGGTTGATAATTATTGACTTTATTATAAATATAATTATAAAACAATTGATTACATTTGTTTACGAATCTTTTTATGGAGCTCGTGTCTTTGCCAATTTGTTTTCCAACTCCGCATAAGCACGAATGCGGCGAAGAGTTATCACAACACGCTAAATCAACCCTTGTTGTCTGGTGTGAGTAGAAATTCAATCCATATTGTGCTCTTTGCTTTTCGTAATTAACTGTCATCTGCTTTGTGAGCACATCCTTCGTGGTGGCCATTTGGGGTTCACATTTCTGCTGGTGGTGGTGGTGATGGTGGTGTTTCCAGTGATGCTGCTGCTGCTGCTGCTGCTGCTGCTGCTGCTGGGTGCTGCTGCTCCACACCATAGTGACATCATCAAGAACAGCAGCAGCAGCTCTTGGTGACGTCACTATGGTGTGCTAGCTGTCATGGCCCCAGCCATCGCCGCTGTCACCTCGATTACTGTTACCCTGTGGGGGTGGTCTCGTGACAAAGCCAGGTCCACAAGAGCGTATCGCTCTCACACACCCGTGTATCTCCGTGGTGTCACTAGTAGGGCATTTCCCATGTGTGTGTGTGTGTGTGTGTGTGTGTGTGTGTGTGTGTGTGTGTGTGTGTGTGTGTGTGTGTGTGTGTGTGTGTGTGTGTGTGTGTGTGTGTGTGTGTGTGTGTGTGTGTGTGTGTATGAATAATGTGTGTATGTGTGATTTGGTGAGTCAATGGTGTGTAGTGTGTGTGCGCTGTATGTTATGTGTACTGTGAGTGTGTTGTGATAGAATGTGGTCAGAAGATGTGTATGTGTATGACCGTGTCGTGGTGTATGTAGGTGTATGTGTGTGTGTGTGTGTGTGTGTGTGTGTGTGTGTGTGTGTGTGTGTGTGTGTGTGTGTGTGTGTGTGTGTGTGTTGTGTGTGTATGTAGATATGTGTGTGTGTAGTGATGTGTTTAGCGATGTGTATGTGATAGATGTGTGATGGTTGTATTGGTGTATGTGTGTGTGTGTGTGTGTGTGTGTGTGTGTGTGTGTGTGTGTGTGTGTGTGTGTGTGGTGTGTGTGTGTGGTTGTGTGTTGTTGTGTGTTGTGTGTGTGTGTGTGTGTGTTGTGTTTGTGTGTGTGTGTGTGTGTGTGTGTTTAGAAGATGTGTATGTGATAGACTGTGGGTGGATGGTTGTATTGGTGTATGGTTGTGTGTGGGGGTGGGTGGGAATGTGGATGGACGTATGCATGTATGCGCGCACACTATTTTGTATTCAATATGTAATGTTTTATTCTCAATCGTTCCACAATTAATGCTTTTGATAATTGAATGGCCAGAGCATTGGTTCATTACATATGATCGCTAACAGGTGGCGGCACCATGGTGGTGCTAACACCAGCAGGTGACAAACAATATGAAATGCAACTGATTGACAGCGTGATCTTGCTAATTAACGAACTTTTGAATTATGAAGCTGTTTCTCGATTTTTAAATATATCTAGGCACTCATTGTTTTAGAATGGATTCAGGCTATATTGTATATTTCTATCGCATGATTTGGCGATAAAGCGAATGTAAAATGTAAAAGTATCTTTTTAAAGCGGTGGTTTTCCCTTCGTTCTTTCTATAGTGTCTCCTCATAAATCATGTCACGACATCCCCCAGACGGGCCAGAAGGTTTGCTACTACATGTTTTCCACCCCGACGTCTATGGCAGCTGCACGTGCTCAGGTATTGAACTCGTTCTGTCGTTGGTCACTACATTTTATAGCAGGTGCAAAAGTAGTTATCTTTGGTTTTCCGCAGCATCGAATCAACGCGCGCGCGCAATGCAACACATTTATCCAATGGCTATATTCGGCCATAACAACAAGGCATGTTCCAAAGTTTGGATAATAAATTATATTCATATATTGTAAGCAATATGACATGGACAAGTAGATGTTACCAGTTCAACACGTGTACGTATACAGTATATTGTAAGCAATATGACATGAACAAAGCAATGATATAAAATAGTGACTCCCCTACTAAGAACTGACGAGAGAGTTAGGTTTCACAATAACTTTATCATGTTTTCGTATAGTCATTTATCAAAACAATAACTACTGTACTTTCTGTATGCATCGAGACAGTTACCTGGACATGTTGATTTCTAATTATTATTGCAAATATGTTTATCTGATTTCCGTTGTGTTACGCGTGTCGAAAATGTCAAACTAGCGTCACTTGTCAACTTTAATTAATGCGACACTATATGTTTTGCAACCAGATCATATAATCACATACATACATACATACATACATACATACATACATACATACATACATACATACATACATACATACATACATACATACATACATACATACATACATACATACATACATACATACATACATACATACATACATACATACATACATACATACATACATACATACATACATACATACATACATACATACATACATACATACATACATACATACATACATACATACATACATACATACATACATACATACATACATACATACATACATATATCCCATTAGATGACACAGATCACATGCGTCCACGCACGTGCTAATTCGTTGCTGCTAGTAGAACGCCGGCTCGGCGGCCCTGTGTTTGCAGTGCCAGACATTCCACGGGACGCTCGCGTCGCCGTCTGACCGCACTGAGAACGAACTACTGAGTGGGTTTATGGCGAACAACTCCATACAGAGGATATGGCTGGACGGACGGGAGTCCCGGGTGTCGTGGGAAGACGTCGTTGGTATGTTCAAATACACTTCAGGCGATTTATATATCAAACTGATCCTCTGTCAGTTGCATGCGTACGTGTTGTACGAAGCACAAGTGATTGGTCAGCGATGCAGGCTGCTTCGGATTATATGAGCCACTACGTCACAATCAGACACGATTACAGTCAAATGCATGTCGCTGTGTTAGCATTTGGTTTAGTTCACCTTCTTAATGAGCGAAATTATCCCGAAAAATATTCTTGGGATTTTGTTCTTTATCGCAGTCGATTTTCAAGAGGTTTTAAATTGTACATTCAACTCGATGTGTGCAACTATGAATCAGAATTGTACGACTTAGTAACGTCAACATTTTAGTACGTTAATTTTGAAGTCCCCTCCGTGTATGTATACGTTAGTTCGCCTCATTGGACGTCACCCGTCCAATCCCCCAATTGGTGAAGTACAGCCGCACCGACCTGTGCGCTCACCTTGGTAATACAGTCACCTCGCAATTAAGGTCACACTAGGACAATCCTGAATGACTTGGGTAAGAATAATGTTGCGGATTCTAATCTCTCTGACACAGTCACCTTACCTTTGTTTGGTGATCAGACGTGGCTCCAATTTGAATGTATTTTCAGTCAAAACACGCAATAAAATACTAATGTGATGTGATCATAATTACTCATCTCTACAGACTCCTACACCGCCTGGTCACAGGAAACACTCGAGCGTATTGGACAGTACGACTCATGCGCATCTCTCAGTCAAACACACCGCTTCCGGTGGGATCGCCGGAAGTGCGCAGAAAAGAACGCATTCATTTGTGAAAGGGGTATTGTTTTGTTTTATGACGTCACGCCACCACCATCATCGCCATACAGATATGTACACCACCATCACCGCCATACATATATGTACACCACCATCATCGCCATACAGATATGTACACCACCATCATCGCCATACATATATGTACACCACAATCATCGCCATACAGATATGTACACCACCATCACCGCCATACATATATGTACACCACCATCATCGCCATACAGATATGTACACCACCATCATCGCCATACATATATGGGCACCACAATCATCGCCATACAGATATGTACACCACCATCACCGCCATACATATATGTACACCACCATCACCGCCATACAGATATGTGCACCACCATCATCGCCATACAGATATGTACACCACCATCATCGCCATACATATATGTGCACCACAATCATCGCCATACATATATGTACACCACCATCACCGCCATACATATATGTACACCACCATCATCGCCATACAGATATGTACACCACCATCACCGCCATACAGATATGTGCACCACCATCATCGCCATACAGATATGTACACCACCATTACAGCCATACAGATATGTACACCACCATCACCGCCATACAGATATGTGCACCACCATCACCGCCGCCATACAAATATGTGCAACAACCATCATCGCCATACAGATATGTACACCACCATCATCGCCATACAGATATGTACACCACCATCATCGCCATACAGATATGTACACCACCATCATCGCCATAAAGATATGTGCACCACCATCACCGCCATACAGATATGTGCACCACCATCATCGCCATACAGATATGTACACCACTATCACCGCCATACAGATATGTACACCACCATCACCGCCATACAGATATGTGCACCACCATCACCGCCATACAGATATGTGCACCACCATCATCGCCATACATATATGTACACCACCATCACCGCCATACATATATGTACACCACCATCATCGCCATACAGATATGTACACCACCATCACCGCCATACATATATGTACACCACCATCACCGCCATACAGATATGTGCACCACCATCACCGCCGCCATACAAATATGTGCAACAACCATCATCGCCATACAGATATGTACACCACCATCATCGCCATACAGATATGTGCACCACCATCGTCCAACATCATCGCCATACAGATATGTACACCACCATCATCGCAATACAGATATGTACACCACCATCACCGCCATACAGATATGTGCACCACCATCATCGCCATACAGATATGTACACCACCATCACCGCCATACAGATATGTGCACCACCATCACCGCCATACAGATATGTGCACCACCATCATCGCCATACAGATATGTACACCACTATCACCGCCATACAGATATGTACACCACCATCACCGCCATACAGATATGTGCACCATCATCACCGCCATACAGATATGTGCACCACCATCATTGCCATACAGATATGTACACCACCATCACCGCCATACAGATATGTGCACCGCCATCACCGCCATACATATATGTGCACCACCATCATCGCCATACAGATATGTGCACCACCATCATCGCCATACAGATATGTGCACCACCATCACCGCCATACAGATATGTGCACCACCATCACCGCCATACAGATATGTGCACCACCATCATCGCCATACAGATATGTACACCACCATCATCGCCATACAGATATGTGCACCACCATCATCGCCATACAGATATGTACACCACCATCATCGTCATACAGATATGTACACCACCATCACCGCCATACAGATATGTGCACCACCATCATCGCCATACAGATATGTACACCACCATCACCGCCATACAGATATGTGCACCACCATCACCGCCATACAGATATGTGCACCACCATCATCGCCATACAGATATGTACACCACCATCATCGCCATACAGATATGTGCACCACCATCATCGCCATACAGATATGTACACCACCATCGCCGCTATACAGATATGTACACCACAATCGTCCAACATCATCGCCATACAGATATGTGCAACACCATCACCGCCATACAGATATGTTCATCACCATCACCGCCATACAGATATGTACACTACCATCATCGCCATACAGATATGTACACTACCATCATCGCCATACAGATATGTACACCACCATCACCGCCATACAGATATGTACATCACCATCACCGCCATACAGATATGTACACCACCATCATCGCCATACAGATATGTACACCACCATTGTCCAACATCATTGCCATACAGATATGTGCAACACCATCACCGCCATACAGATATGTTCATCACCATCATCGCCATACAGATATGTACACTACCATCATCGCCATACAGATATGTACACTACCATCATCGCCATACAGATATGTACACCACCATCACCGCCATACAGATATGTACATCACCATCACCGCCATACAGATATGTACACTACCATCATCGCCATACAGATATGTGCACCACCATCATCGCCATACAGATATGTACACCACCATTGTCCAACATCATCGCCATACAGATATGTACACCACCATCATCGCCATACAGATATGTACACCACCATCGTCCAACATCATCGCCATACAGATATGTACACCAACATCGTCCAACATCATCGCCATACATGTATGTACACCACCATAATCGCCATACATATATGTACACCACCATCGTCCAACATCATCGCCATACATATATGTACACCACCATCGTCCAACATCATCGCCATACATATATGTACACCACCATCGTCCAACATCATCGCCATACATATATGTACACCACCATAATCGCCATACATATATGTACACCACCATCGTCCAACATCACCGCCATACATGTATTTACACCACCATCATCGCCATACAGAGATGTACACCACCATCGTCCAACATCATCGCCATACATGTATTTACACCACCATCATCGCCATACAGATATGTACACCACCATCGTCCAACATCATCGCCATACAGATATGTACACCACCATCACCGCCATACAGATATGTACACCACCATCGTCCAACATCATCGCCATACAGATATGTACACCACCATCATCGCCATACAGATATGTACACCACCATCATCGCCATACAGATATGTACGCCACCATCGTCCCAGCAAAACCACAAATTGGCCCACAATTGCTTCAAGTAAGTCATTACCAGTGTGATCAACGAATATCTCCCCTCACTAATATCGCTACATTTCTCAACCACCATCTCTTTCGTACAATCATTACTGTCATCACTTCCACGTATTGGTTACATTTGGACCCCAAAGAGCACATTGGTATAGTGTCAGCGACTCAGTGTTCAAGTCTCCCTTATCTGGTCTTCTGCCCACGTTTGGGATTGCACTAACTGTTATAAAATATTAATCAGTAAATTTAATTAATTATAGGTAAAATGAAATAAAATAATTGAAAATGGTAGTAAGACATTACCTTAAGATAAACAAAGTATAATATAACATAGTTAATTAATTATAATGCACAAATTATTCACTAAAATATAGCAATATCAAATGAATAAACACACAAACACTTCCGAAATATTACTGATAATGAGTAAATCCAACGGATGATAAAGGAAAGTCACAAACGTTTGGTGTGCGTTTGCAATGACATTCCAAAAGGATGTGCTTAGCTGACAGTTTAAGCAGCCAACGACCGTCTGCTGCAGCGATCAGCGAGTCGAACCCGTGCAACGAGCCGGACCACATCAGTTGCGGCGACGGCAACACGTGTCTGATCGTGCACCGCACGAGGACGACGTGGTTCGACGCCCGACAGCACTGCCTCGACATCGGCGGCCGTCTCGTCGTCATCAACACCCGCTGTGTGCACGCCATCCTCGCCATGTACCTCACGGACGTCGACGCCAAGTCACACTTCTGGATGAGCTACACGAACAGTCGTTGGACCAAGAGCAACGGTACGTACAACGTACAACGTACAACGTACAACGTACAACGTACAACGTACAACGTACAACGTACAACGTACAACGTACAACGTACAACGTACAACGTACAACGTACAACGTACAACGTACAACGTACCATGAACCGGCGGTCAACGTATTCGAAGGCAGGTGTAGAGCAGGTGCTGTTGCCGGTTTTACCCGGTGACGTTAAATATTTGCCCACATTGTTTCGCCGACGTTCGAAACTTCTTTTCAGCTATTCAGTCTGTCCAACAATCATCGATTTGCACCACTTTCACACAAAAAGTACATCACTTAATATTTGAGGCTAAGCCTAATTCTAGCCACCACCAAAATATTACACTACAATTTGCCACCCTTTTCCTTCCATGAAACCGTCCCCCACATTCCGATACCCACGCTATGGCACGAGGCGTTCCTCAGTCTTTGGTTTCCATTTTATTTCTTAGAGGAAATGTAGCTTAATTCGTTGATGACTGTGTCGACGTGTTTTATTCTATTTACAGCAATTTGTCCTTTCCTATAGTAACCATAATACTAACATTCACATTGCATGCTTTGCAATTAAAAAAAAGTGTTGTTTTATTCTGATATTGTGCATGTCACGGTTATTAATTGCCCGCGGTGTCAATTTACACCATAATTCCTACCTTACGTTAGGGTTCACCGTTGTACAGCAGTGTTTCAATAGAGGCGTGTGTTTACGCAGGCGACCTGCTGACCTACTTCAACTGGGAAACGAATCAGCCGAACAGCCCGTCCCAGACTTGCATTGTGAAGAACAGCGACAAATGGATGGACAGAAGCTGCTCGGAGAAGTATCCCTTCGTGTGTCAAGTCAGTAAGTACTCGTCAACTTAACCTTCGTGTGTCAAGTCAGTAAGTACTCGTCAACCTAACCTTCGTGTGTCAAGTCAGTAAGTACTCGTCAACCTATCCTTCGTGTGTCAAGTCAGTAAGTACTCGTCAACCTAACCTTCGTGTGTCAAGTCAGTAAGTACTCGTCAACTTAACCTTCGTGTGTCAAGTCAGTAAGTACACGTCAACTTAACCTTCGTGTGTCAAGTCAGTAAGTACTCGTCAACTTAACCTTCGTGTGTCAAGTCAGTAAGTACACGTCAACTTAACCTTCGTGTGTCAAGTCAGTAAGTACACGTCAACTTAACCTTCGTGTGTCAAGTCAGTAAGTACTCGTCAACTTAACCTTCGTGTGTCAAGTCAGTAAGTACACGTCAACTTAACCTTCGTGTGTCAAGTCAGTAAGTACACGTCAACTTAACCTTCGTGTGTCAAGTCAGTAAGTACTCGTCAACCTAACCTTCGTGTGTCAAGTCAGTAAGTACTCGTCAACTTAACCTTCGTGTGTCAAGTCAGTAAGTACCGTAAACCCTAACCTTCGTGTGTCAAGTCAGTAAGTACTCTCAACCAAACCTTCGTGTGTCAAGTCAGTAAGTACCGTCAACTTAACCTTCGTGTGTCAAGTCAGTAAGTACCGTCAACAACCTTCGTGTGTCAAGTCAGTAAGTACTCTAAACCCAAACCCTTTTGTGTGTCAAGTCAGTAAGTACTCGTCAACTTAACCTTCGTGTGTCAAGTCAGTAAGTACACGTCAACCTAACCTTCGTGTGTCAAGTCAGTAAGTACACGTCAACTTAACCTTCGTGTGTCAAGTCAGTAAGTACTCGTCAACTTAACCTTCGTGTGTCAAGTCAGTAAGTACTCGTCAACCTAACCTTCGTGTGTCAAGTCAGTAAGTACACGTCAACTTAACCTTCGTGTGTCAAGTCAGTAAGTACTCGTCAACTTAACCTTCGTGTGTCAAGTCAGTAAGTACACGTAAACCCTCCTTCGTGTGTCAAGTCAGTAAGTACCGTAAACCCCAACCTTCGTGTGTCAAGTCAGTAAGTACTCGTCAACTTAACCTTCGTGTGTCAAGTCAGTAAGTACTCGTCAACTTAACCTTCGTGTGTCAAGTCAGTAAGTACACGTCAACTTAACCTTCGTGTGTCAAGTCAGTAAGTACTCGTCAACTTAACCTTCGTGTGTCAAGTCAGTAAGTACACGTCAACTTAACCTTCGTGTGTCAAGTCAGTAAGTACACGTCAACTTAACCTTCGTGTGTCAAGTCAGTAAGTACTCGTCAACTTAACCTTCGTGTGTCAAGTCAGTAAGTACTCGTCAACTTAACCTTCGTGTGTCAAGTCAGTAAGTACACGTCAACTTAACCTTCGTGTGTCAATAAAGTACTCGTCAACTTAACCTTCGTGTGTCAAGTCAGTAAGTACTCGTCAACTTAACCTTCGTGTGTCAAGTCAGTAAGTACACGTCAACTTAACCTTCGTGTGTCAAGTCAGTAAGTACACGTCAACTTAACCTTCGTGTGTCAAGTCAGTAAGTACACGTCAACTTAACCTTCGTGTGTCAAGTCAGTAAGTACTCGTCAACTTAACCTTCGTGTGTCAAGTCAGTAAGTACTCGTCAACTTAACCTTCGTGTGTCAAGTCAGTAAGTACTCGTCAACCTAACCTTCGTGTGTCAAGTCAGTAAGTACTCGTCAACTTAACCTTCGTGTGTCAAGTCAGTAAGTACACGTCAACTTAACCTTCGTGTGTCAAGTCAGTAAGTACACGTCAACCTAACCTTCGTGTGTCAAGTCAGTAAGTACACGTCAACTTAACCTTCGTGTGTCAAGTCAGTAAGTACCGTAAACCCTTAACCTTCGTGTGTCAAGTCAGTAAGTACTCGTCAACCTAACCTTCGTGTGTCAAGTCAGTAAGTACTCGTAAACCCTTAACCTTCGTGTGTCAAGTCAGTAATATCGTAAACCCTTAACCTTCGTGTGTCAAGTCAGTAAGTACACGTAAACCCTTAACCTTCGTGTGTCAAGTCAGTAAGTACCGTAAACCCTTAACCTTCGTGTGTCAAGTCAGTAAGTACCGTCAACTTAACCTTCGTGTGTCAAGTCAGTAAGTACTCGTCAACTTAACCTTCGTGTGTCAAGTCAGTAAGTACCGTCAACTTAACCTTCGTGTGTCAAGTCAGTAAGTACTCGTCAACTTAACCTTCGTGTGTCAAGTCAGTAAGTACCGTCAACCTAACCTTCGTGTTTTAAGTCAGTAATAACGTAAACCCTTAACCTTCGTGTGTCAAGTCAGTAAGTACTCGTAAACCCTTAACCTTCGTGTGTCAAGTCAGTAAGTACTCGTCAACTTAACCTTCGTGTGTCAAGTCAGTAAGTACTCGTAAACCCTTAACCTTCGTGTGTCAAGTCAGTAAGTACTCGTCAACTTAACCTTCGTGTGTCAAGTCAGTAAGTACCGTAAACCCTTAACCTTCGTGTGTCAAGTCAGTAAGTACACGTAAACCCTTAACCTTCGTGTGTCAAGTCAGTAAGTACTCGTAAACCCTTAACCTTCGTGTGTCAAGTCAGTAAGTACACGTAAACCCTTAACCTTCGTGTGTCAAGTCAGTAAGTACTCGTAAACCCTTAACCTTCGTGTGTCAAGTCAGTAAGTACCGTCAACTTAACCTTCGTGTGTCAAGTCAGTAAGTACTCGTAAACCCTTAACCTTCGTGTGTCAAGTCAGTAAGTACCGTCAACCTAACCTTCGTGTGTCAAGTCAGTAAGTACACGTAAACCCTTAACCTTCGTGTGTCAAGTCAGTAAGTACCGTCAACTTAACCTTCGTGTGTCAAGTCAGTAAGTACACGTCAACTTAACCTTCGTGTGTCAAGTCAGTAAGTACTCGTAAACCCTTAACCTTCGTGTGTCAAGTCAGTAAGTACACGTAAACCCTAACCTTCGTGTGTCAAGTCAGTAAGTACTCGTAAACCCCAACCTTCGTGTGTCAAGTCAGTAAGTACTCGTCAACCTAACCTTCGTGTGTCAAGTCAGTAAGTACCTAAACCCTTAACCTTCGTGTGTCAAGTCAGTAAGTACACGTAAACCCTTAACCTTCGTGTGTCAAGTCAGTAAGTACACGTAAACCCTTAACCTTCGTGTGTCAAGTCAGTAATATCGTAAACCCTTAACCTTCGTGTGTCAAGTCAGTAAGTACACGTAAACCCTAACCTTCGTGTGTCAAGTCAGTAAGTACCGTCAACCTAACCTTCGTGTGTCAAGTCAGTAAGTACTCTCAACCAAACCCTTTTGTGTGTCAAGTCAGTAAGTACCGTCAACCTAACCTTCGTGTGTCAAGTCAGTAAGTACACGTCAACTTAACCTTCGTGTGTCAAGTCAGTAAGTACCGTCAACTTAACCTTCGTGTGTCAAGTCAGTAAGTACTCGTAAACCCTTAACCTTCGTGTGTCAAGTCAGTAAGTACACGTAAACCCTTAACCTTCGTGTGTCAAGTCAGTAAGTACCGTAAACCCTTAACCTTCGTGTTTTAAGTCAGAACCGTAAACCCTTAACCTTCGTGTGTCAAGTCAGTAAGTACTCGTAAACCCTTAACCTTCGTGTGTCAAGTCAGTAAGTACACGTCAACTTAACCTTCGTGTGTCAAGTCAGTAAGTACACGTCAACTTAACCTTCGTGTGTCAAGTCAGTAAGTACACGTCAACCTAACCTTCGTGTGTCAAGTCAGTAAGTACACGTCAACATAACCTTCGTGTGTCAAGTCAGTAAGTACACGTCAACTTAACCTTCGTGTGTCAAGTCAGTAAGTACACGTCAACTTAACCTTCGTGTGTCAAGTCAGTAAGTACACGTCAACTTAACCTTCGTGTGTCAAGTCAGTAAGTACCGTCAACTTAACCTTCGTGTGTCAAGTCAGTAAGTACACGTCAACTTAACCTTCGTGTGTCAAGTCAGTAAGTACTCGTAAACCCAAACCTTCGTGTGTCAAGTCAGTAAGTCCCACGTAAACCCTTAACCTTCGTGTGTCAAGTCAGTAAGTACACGTCAACTTAACCTTCGTGTGTCAAGTCAGTAAGTACACGTCAACCTAACCTTCGTGTGTCAAGTCAGTAAGTACACGTCAACCTAACCTTCGTGTGTCAAGTCAGTAAGTACACGTCAACTTAACCTTCGTGTGTCAAGTCAGTAAGTACACGTAAACCCTTAACCTTCGTGTGTCAAGTCAGTAAGTACACGTAAACCCTTTTAACCTTCGTGTGTCAAGTCAGTAAGTACACGTCAACCTAACCTTCGTGTGTTAAGTCAGTAAGTACACGTCAACCTAACCTTCGTGTGTCAAGTCAGTAAGTACACGTCAACCTAACCTTCGTGTGTCAAGTCAGTAAGTACCGTAAACCCTAACCTTCGTGTGTCAAGTCAGTAAGTACACGTAAACCCTTAACCTTCGTGTGTCAAGTCAGTAAGTACACGTCAACCTAACCTTCGTGTGTCAAGTCAGTAAGTACACGTCAACCTAACCTTCGTGTGTCAAGTCAGTAAGTACACGTCAACCTAACCTTCGTGTGTCAAGTCAGTAAGTACACGTCAACCTAACCTTCGTGTGTCAAGTCAGTAAGTACACGTCAACCTAACCTTCGTGTGTTAAGTCAGTAATAACTAAACCCTAACCTTCGTGTGTCAAGTCAGTAAGTACACGTCAACTTAACCTTCGTGTGTCAAGTCAGTAAGTACCGTCAACCTAACCTTCGTGTGTCAAGTCAGTAATAACGTAAACCCTTAACCTTCGTGTTTTAAGT
Organism: Ridgeia piscesae; assembly: GCA_025642075.2. Classification (NCBI taxonomy): domain Eukaryota; kingdom Metazoa; phylum Annelida; class Polychaeta; order Sabellida; family Siboglinidae; genus Ridgeia; species Ridgeia piscesae. The sequence continues at coordinate 144,720 of JAODUO010000214.1, read as the reverse complement.
CAGTAAGTACCGTCAACTTAACCTTCGTGTTTTAAGTCAGTAAGTACCGTAAACCCTAACCTTCGTGTTTTAAGTCAGTAATAACGTAAACCCTAACCTTCGTGTTTTAAGTCAGTAATTTCCGTAAACCCCAACCTTCGTGTGTCAAGTCAGTAAGTACCGTCAACCTAACCTTCGTGTGTCAAGTCAGTAAGTACTCGTCAACCAAACCTTCGTGTTTTAAGTCAGTAATATCGTCAACCTAACCTTCGTGTGTCAAGTCAGTAAGTACCGTAAACCCTTAACCTTCGTGTTTTAAGTCAGTAAGTACCGTCAACCTAACCTTCGTGTTTTAAGTCAGTAATATCGTAAACCCTTAACCTTCGTGTGTCAAGTCAGTAAGTACCGTCAACTTAACCTTCGTGTGTCAAGTCAGTAAGTACCGTAAACCCAAAAAACCTTCGTGTTTTAAGTCAGTAAGTACCGTCAACCAAACCTTCGTGTTTTAAGTCAGTAATATCTCAACCTAACCTTCGTGTGTCAAGTCAGTAAGTACCGTAAACCCTAACCTTCGTGTTTTAAGTCAGTAATAACGTAAACCCTTAACCTTCGTGTGTCAAGTCAGTAAGTACTCGTCAACCTAACCTTCGTGTGTCAAGTCAGTAAGTACTCGTCAACCTAACCTTCGTGTGTCAAGTCAGTAAGTACACGTCAACCTAACCTTCGTGTGTTAAGTCAGTAACTATACGTCAACCTAACCTTCGTGTGTTAAGTCAGTAAGTACACGTCAACCTAACCTTCGTGTGTTAAGTCAGTAACTATACATCAACCTAACCTTCGTGTGTCAAGTCAGTAAGTACCGTAAACCCTAACCTTCGTGTGTCAAGTCAGTAAGTACCGTAAACCCAAAACCTTCGTGTGTCAAGTCAGTAAGTACCGTAAACCCTTAACCTTCGTGTGTCAAGTCAGTAAGTACACGTCAACCTAACCTTCGTGTGTTAAGTCAGTAATAACGTAAACCCTAACCTTCGTGTGTCAAGTCAGTAAGTACACGTAAACCCTAACCTTCGTGTGTCAAGTCAGTAATAACGTCAACCTAACCTTCGTGTGTCAAGTCAGTAAGTACACGTAAACCCTAACCTTCGTGTTTTAAGTCAGTAATAACGTAAACCCTAACCTTCGTGTGTCAAGTCAGTAAGTACCGTAAACCCTAACCTTCGTGTTTTAAGTCAGTAAGTACACGTAAACCCTAACCTTCGTGTGTCAAGTCAGTAAGTACACGTCAACCTAACCTTCGTTTTAAGTCAGTAAGTACACGTCAACCTAACCTTCGTGTGTCAAGTCAGTAAGTACACGTCAACCTAACCTTCGTGTGTCAAGTCAGTAAGTACACGTCAACCTAACCTTCGTGTGTCAAGTCAGTAAGTACACGTCAACCTAACCTTCGTGTGTCAAGTCAGTAAGTACACGTCAACCTAACCTTCGTGTGTTAAGTCAGTAACTATACGTCAACCTAACCTTCGTGTGTCAAGTCAGTAAGTACACGTCAACCTAACCTTCGTGTGTCAAGTCAGTAAGTACACGTCAACCTAACCTTCGTGTGTCAAGTCAGTAAGTACTCGTCAACTTAACCTTCGTGTGTCAAGTCAGTAAGTACCGTAAACCCTAACCTTCGTGTGTCAAGTCAGTAAGTACCGTAAACCCTAACCTTCGTGTTTTAAGTCAGTAATATCGTAAACCCTTAACCTTCGTGTGTCAAGTCAGTAAGTACCGTCAACCTAACCTTCGTGTGTCAAGTCAGTAATATCGTCAACCAAACCTTCGTGTGTCAAGTCAGTAAGTACTCGTAAACCCAAACCCTTCCAAGTCAGTAAGTACACGTCAACCTAACCTTCGTGTGTTAAGTCAGTAACTATACGTCAACCTAACCTTCGTGTGTCAAGTCAGTAAGTACTCGTCAACTTAACCTTCGTGTGTCAAGTCAGTAAGTACACGTCAACCTAACCTTCGTGTGTCAAGTCAGTAAGTACTCGTCAACCTAACCTTCGTGTTTTAAGTCAGTAAGTACCGTCAACCTAACCTTCGTGTTTTAAGTCAGTAATAACTCAACCTAACCTTCGTGTTTTAAGTCAGTAATAACGTAAACCCTAACCTTCGTGTGTCAAGTCAGTAAGTACCGTCAACTTAACCTTCGTGTGTCAAGTCAGTAAGTACCGTAAACCCAAAACCTTCGTGTGTCAAGTCAGTAAGTACACGTCAACCTAACCTTCGTGTGTTAAGTCAGTAAGTACACGTCAACCTAACCTTCGTGTGTTAAGTCAGTAACTATACGTCAACCTAACCTTCGTGTGTCAAGTCAGTAAGTACACGTCAACCTAACCTTCGTGTTTTAAGTCAGTAATATCTAAACCCTTAACCTTCGTGTGTCAAGTCAGTAAGTACCGTAAACCCAAAACCTTCGTGTGTCAAGTCAGTAAGTACCGTAAACCCTAACCTTCGTGTGTCAAGTCAGTAAGTACACGTAAACCCTTAACCTTCGTGTTTTAAGTCAGTAATAACGTAAACCCTAACCTTCGTGTTTTAAGTCAGTAAGTACACGTCAACCTAACCTTCGTGTGTTTAAGTCAGTAAGTACCGTAAACCCTAACCTTCGTGTGTCAAGTCAGTAAGTACCGTCAACCAAACCTTCGTGTGTCAAGTCAGTAATAACGTAAACCCTAACCTTCGTGTGTCAAGTCAGTAAGTACTCTCAACCTAACCTTCGTGTTTTAAGTCAGTAATAACGTAAACCCTTAACCTTCGTGTGTCAAGTCAGTAAGTACACGTCAACCTAACCTTCGTGTGTTAAGTCAGTAATAACGTAAACCCTAACCTTCGTGTGTAAAGTCAAAACCTTAACCTTCGTGTTTTAAGTCAGTAATATCGTCAACCTAACCTTCGTGTGTCAAGTCAGTAAGTACTCGTCAACCTAACCTTCGTGTTTTAAGTAAGAAATTTCGTCAACCTAACCTTCGTGTGTCAAGTCAGTAAGTACCCCCCCTTTTTTTCAAACCTAACCTTTCGTGTGTCAAGTCAGTAAGTACTCGTAAACCCCAACCTTCGTGTTTTAAGTCAGTAATATCGTCAACCTAACCTTCGTGTGTCAAGTCAGTAAGTACTCTCAACCTAACCTTCGTGTGTCAAGTCAGTAAGTACTCGTCAACCTAACCTTCGTGTGTAAAGTCAGTAAGTACTCTCAACCTAACCTTCGTGTGTCAAGTCAGTAAGTACTCAAAAACCCTTAACCTTCGTGTGTCAAGTCAGTAAGTACTCGTCAACCTAACCTTCGTGTGTCAAGTCAGTAAGTACTCTCAACCTAACCCTTCGTGTGTCAAGTCAGTAAGTACTCGTCAACCTAACCTTCGTGTGTTAAGTCAGTAACTATACGTCAACCTAACCTTCGTGTGTCAAGTCAGTAAGTACTCGTCAACTTAACCTTCGTGTGTCAAGTCAGTAAGTACTCGTCAACCTAACCTTCGTGTGTCAAGTCAGTAAGTACTCGTCAACCTAACCTTCGTGTGTCAAGTCAGTAAGTACTCGTAAACCCCAACCTTCGTGTTTTAAGTCAGTAACTATCGTCAACCTAACCTTCGTGTGTCAAGTCAGTAAGTACTCGTCAACTTAACCTTCGTGTGTCAAGTCAGTAAGTACTCGTCAACCTAACCTTCGTGTGTCAAGTCAGTAAGTACTCGTCAACCTAACCTTCGTGTGTCAAGTCAGTAAGTACTCGTCAACCTAACCTTCGTGTGTAAAGTCAGTAAGTACTCGTCAACCTAACCTTCGTGTGTCAAGTCAGTAAGTACTCGTCAACTTAACCTTCGTGTGTCAAGTCAGTAAGTACTCGTCAACCTAACCTTCGTGTGTCAAGTCAGTAAGTACTCGTCAACCTAACCTTCGTGTGTCAAGTCAGTAAGTACTCGTCAACCTAACCTTCGTGTGTCAAGTCAGTAAGTACTCGTCAACCTAACCTTCGTGTGTCAAGTCAGTAAGTACTCGTAAACTTAACCTTCGTGTGTCAAGTCAGTAAGTACTCGTCAACCTAACCTTCGTGTGTCAAGTCAGTAAGTACTCGTCAACCTAACCTTCGTGTGTCAAGTCAGTAAGTACTCGTCAACCTAACCTTCGTGTGTTAAGTCAGTAATATCGTCAACCTAACCTTCGTGTGTCAAGTCAGTAAGTACTCGTAAAACTTAACCTTCGTGTGTCAAGTCAGTAAGTACTCGTCAACCTAACCTTCGTGTGTCAAGTCAGTAAGTACTCGTCAACCTAACCTTCGTGTGTCAAGTCAGTAAGTACTCGTCAACCTAACCTTCGTGTGTCAAGTCAGTAATATCGTAAACCCCAACCTTCGTGTGTCAAGTCAGTAAGTACTCGTCAACCTAACCTTCGTGTGTCAAGTCAGTAAGTACTCGTCAACCTAACCTTCGTGTGTCAAGTCAGTAAGTACTCGTCAACCTAACCTTCGTGTGTCAAGTCAGTAAGTACTCGTCAACCTAACCTTCGTGTGTCAAGTCAGTAAGTACTCTAAACCCTTAACCTTCGTGTGTCAAGTCAGTAAGTACTCTAAACCCAAACCCTTTTGTGTGTCAAGTCAGTAAGTACTCTCAACCAAACCCTTTTGTGTGTCAAGTCAGTAAGTACTCTCAACCAAACCCTTTTGTGTGTCAAGTCAGTAAGTACTCGTCAACCTAACCTTCGTGTGTCAAGTCGAAGTCCCGAACCCAAAAAAATTTTCTTTCGCGAAGCTAAAAATTTGGTCAATAGAAAGAACCTTTAAATTTTTAACCCCGGGGTTGTTGAGAACCCAACCCTTGTTGCCCATTTTCAAAAGTAAAAACCCAACCTTTTTCCGGCCCGGGAGACGGTCTTTTTCCTTCCCGGGTTTTATCTTGGTTTTAATTATCGGGCTTAGCGGGTGATATCTTCGAATGTTAATTATCGGGCTTAGCGGGTGATATCTTCGAATGTTAATTATCGGGCTTAGCGGGTGATATATTCGAATGTTAATTATCGGGCTTAGCGGGTGATACCTTCGAATGTTAATTATCGGGCTTAGCGGGTGATATCTTCGAATGTTAATTATCGGGCTTAGCGGGTGATATCTTCGAATGTTAATTATCGGGCTTAGCGGGTGATATCTTCGAATGTTAATTATCGGGCTTAGCGGGTGATATCTTCGAATGTTAATTATCGGGCTTAGCGGGTGATATCTTCGAATGTTAATTATCGGGCTTAGCGGGTGATATCTTCGAATGTTAATTATCGGGCTTAGCGGGTGATATCTTCGAATGTTAATTATCGGGCTTAGCGGGTGATATCTTCGAATGTTAATTATCGGGCTTAGCGGGTGATATCTTCGAATGTTAATTATCGGGCTTAGCGGGTAATATCTTCGAATGTTAATTATCGGGCTTAGCGGGTGATATCTTCGAATGTTAATTATCGGGCTTAGCGGGTGATATCTTCGAATGTTAATTATCGGGCTTAGCGGGTGATATTTTCGAATGTTAATTATCGGGCTTAGCGGGTAATATCTTCGAATGTTAATTATCGGGCTTAGCGGGTGATATCATCGAATGTTAATTATCGGGCTTGGCAGGTGATATCTTCGAATGTTAATTCTCCATGTATATTTTGTTCTTCTTTTCATTGTTAAGTTTAGCTTAATATAGCAATTTTAATGGATCATTATAAAAAATTGCACTTTTTTTATTTTCGTTATTTTATTTCGTATTAGTGGGTGTTCGTAACAGTTTTGATGACTCGGTCTCATTCACAAAGATACATTTCTAACTGACATTTATTTTATGTCAAAAATGGAACTAAAGCATATGTATTTTGTATTAACTTGATAGTGCGACCTGCTGTGTGTTGTGGTATTGTGTGATATCTAGTCATTGTCGTCACCACTAGTTTAGTGCCAGGTTGTCGGTTCTTAATTTTATCGAAACTCTCACTCGTCTCGTTCCGTTTCGGAATCATTTCGCTAAACATCGAACTTATCTAGTTTCCAATGTGACTGGTCAACTTCATTGCCCAAAGTATTATGTAGTTTTGATGAAATCGCCAAACAAAATAAATGTTTTATGCACTTTACATACGCCATCTAAACCCAAATGAAACTGATTTGCGATGTATTTGCGGAGTCTTGTCTCAAAGCTTTTCCTACGATATAATGACTGTATTGTTAATAAATGACCGTAACAACGAAGACGTAGAACACGTCATTGAATGAGATACTGATTTTCCGGAGTTATTTTCAGCGAATGGAGCAGCCCCTATAACTAGCAAACAGGAGGAGGCAGTCGTGCGTGAAAACACGCAGATCTCTTGTCGTAACGGACTCGTCACGGGTGAGTGATTACGTAGGGAGAATGATCACTCCTAATACGGGTATCAGGCGTAGATAGCTGAAACAAAATCAAAGTCTGGGAAATGGTGCGAAGTGTCGCAGTTCTGTTCTTTGACTGCACAAAACAGATTGGCCAATACAGCAGATGAACCTGACATAGCGGGAACTTTGTGTGTACTAGTAATGATAAGTTACAAGGAAAAATGAAACCTATTGTTTAAATCAATATTATAATATATGCTGCTATGTAGCTCCATGTCCACACAGCCAAACAAAATAATAAATAATAAATTCCACATTTTGTGTTATGCCACTGGACGTCTTCGAATATGGATATTTTTGCCCAACTGTGACGTCAAATGAGGCACAAGCTGTCATTAGGCGGACCCATTCTTTGCTTTCAAAGCATGTATACAAGGATAACTTTTAGGTTGAAACGAGGGTCAGAATGAATTATCGTGTGATATTGCGACGTACTACAAACACTGGTCATCGTAGTGGAACGTACATTTATCTTATGATTCTACATGAATAAACCTGTGCTGAAAAATCGAAGCCAGATGTTTCGCTTATGTCTGGCTGAGCATCGAGCTCGCCGCCGTCTTTGGTTCATTTCGATTGCAGCCGGAAGATAATACATACCACGACACACATATTACAAACAGATAGCATGTGTTTAAAGTCAAAAAGAAACGTTGTGTAAGCCGTTAATATCACAAGCATGTCGATGTATGAAGGAGGAGTTCTAAATTTAATATAGCACTTTAAATCCTGGAAAGGAATCCAGATTGTCACCTTAGCTCGATTGGTAGACGCGTTCGCTTATATAATCGGAAGGACACCAGTACGAACATGTTACGAAACCATTGATCTCTTGTTGTCCAATTTTTAAACCGAATGAGTAATTAGAGTTTAATTTTTCCCGTTTACTCTAATGTAATATTTTACCAGTGTTTAACTTATTCTAGTCTTTGGACAATGGTGAAAAGGCTAAAACACAAAATCTATGTTATGTCCCACAGGTCTCGCGTGCAGCGCCGTCGTCGTCGCCCTGATGGTCGGATCACTCTCGACCAAGTTGTACATGGCAAAGTTTGCGAAGTGAGTCTAGTCGCTCGGCTAATCTACGACGTTTTCTTTATAACTGTTAGCGTAGGTGTGCCGCTCACTGTAGCTGTGGTTGTCGCAAACAGACCTGTCCGTCACTTCACACAAGACAGAGAAATAATTTGTGTTCAACACGTACATTTAAATATCAGATTACTGCTGAATGCGTTTTGATCGGCAGATGGCGCCACAAGGGTCACATTTAAACACACAGCGAATTGCAACACTTGCAAATGCAACGAGTACAAAATGTGTGTTCTCTGATACAATGTTCCATTTTAGTCGATTATAATCTTCACCTTCCCCTTTCTCCCTTGTGGGGTGGGATCCACGTAACTCAGTAGCCTCTTCAACATTTCTGAACAATGGTCTCCACCTCTCTCTGTCGCCCGCAAAGAGCCTCCAGTCAAGGTTGTTCGTGCCACGCTGCTCAGCTCCCACGTCATGTCAACTTTGGTTTCTTCTTCTGCTGCCCAAGTTCTTTCTACCAGTCGGTCTTCATGCATTCTTTGCACGTGTCTTGCCCATATCAATCTGTTTTCGACAAATTTCCTCTGCAAGTGTTCTACTTCCAATATCTTCTCTCAAATTCTTTCTTCTATCTTGTAACTTAATTCATCGCTCAACATATATAGACCACGCGTACGACTCACAATACTACAAGTGCAAATAAACGTATCAAATCACCACATATAAAATCAGATCCATTGTACAAGACGAATTTCCGCCATCAACCAGTCAATCACAGCATTCGTACTATTCCACATTTCCCAACAGGCCAATCACAACCTTCGTACAGTACCACGCTATTCCAACAGCCAATCACGGCCGTCGTACAGTCGCCGCCTCCTGTTGTCGTGTTTCAGAGCCACACCAGTGCTGGTGGAGACGCGTATGCCGAGCCGTACCCCGAGTATTGCCCCCAGTCGTAGGTCCGACACCAGCAGCAAGATGTCGTCAACGAACGGGCAACTGAGGCCCGACTTTATACGGGCCATGAAATATTCGTCTAACAGCTTCAGCCGAGAACATCAAATGTGGGCATAGTGCGCCATTGGTCGACTCGTCAAAGTTTTAGACCCGATTAGACTAGATGAGAAATGCCGTCCGTGCAAAGGTCACGTGTGTTAATTGTGTCTGCAATTATTACCCAAATCGCAGTTGGTCACCGGTGTGCATAAATAACACCTGAAATAATATCTTCAGTAATACTTGAAATATATGTCTTGACCATGCGATTTCTTACACAAAAAGTCACATAACTATTATATTGATATACATTAAAAGTCACTTCACCCCCTGCGCACAGTCATAGTCCGTTGATGTAGACAAATGTGGTTTGCTGGTTTGTATAATAATTACAAACGTTATTTCATCCAAACGTCGATTATATATATAGCCATATACGGAAATACTGATTGCTCCAAACCGTACTCAATAAGAATTGTTACCAATCATTTACATTTAACGAAAACATACATTTAAACTGGTTGTAATAATATGTAATTATTTAATATATTGTTTGATGTCTTAAAGACTATTCGTAAAAAGACCTATCGCTTTTGAACAAAACGTCACAGGCAGTTTTTGTAGTCAATACAATATTATCATACTGTTCAGAAGTGGTCGTGAAATGTATTTACCGTCTGTATTTTGGTAACTTCCAGTTAGTTAGTCTACCTAGCTAGCTATCAGTACAACGCTAAGATAGACAGCAAATAAGTGTAATTTTAATTTCTAGATAATCTATCTTAAATTGAATATTAAATTATGTTTTCTTAGCTTAGTGAGTCTATGATTCACGCATTCACCATATGGCATATATATATATATATATATATATATATATATATATATATATATATATATATCAATGATGGTGTTAGCATTATAAAATATAACAAGGCAATCACGTATTATTTTCATGAGATAATTTACCTAAACGTCACGTGACCCACTGCCTTACACAAACACCGTGGTGTCATCAACAAATGTGTGCCGAATAATAGCTTTTTCTTAGTCCCTTGTATATTCTCTTACAATTCCGGCCCCAAAACTCCCCCCTACGATAAAAAAAATTAAGCCCTACTGCTTTCGGCAATGTTTGATTTTGCAGATGAATGTTCTTCTAGTAATGCAGTTAAAAATGATATATTTGTTACTGTCATTACAAATAGGCGTATTGTTGTCAAAGTTGCTTACGTCACAATCACAATTATTAGCGAAGATTTCGCCAATCCTTGCCCTTTTCAACAATGCGCCAGTGACGTAAATGATTTGGCTTACGTTACTGGCTCATAAGTATCAAGATGGCAGCGTCCTGAATCTAAGATAACATGTTTTTGATACCATTAAACTACAACTAATTTTTATTAACGATCTTTGTGCACATTTACTAGGCACAACCAATATAGTACACATACGTAAGTAATTACTGTGATCCTCTCACTGACTAGAGTATCCCTTTAATACGTTTTTTATTCAGTGATATGACGTAATTGTACGAGTTTATGTTGTGCTAATGTAATCTTATGACACAATTTGGGAGTTTCTGTCAAACTATTTATTGGTGCTGTGTCGATTACTTTGGGTGTTACTAACGTGTGAACTGATCAAATGATTGAAGAAATTCAAAATTTACATTTTCGAAAGAACATTTTAGTTTCTACAAAATGCTTGGTCGAAAATGCAAACCTTAAATTATAGATGTTGCAAAAAAGGAATATGAGATAAAACAATGAAGTAAACAATCACTTCCAGGCCTCCAGGTCCTCAGTCATTCTTCTTTTATCTTCCACCCGTTTAAACCTTTCCTCACAGTGTCCTGTCATCTCATCTCGGGCCTTCCTCTCGCTCGTGTCCATCTATCTTCATCTCCATTTTCATCATCATCTCGGTCTTCACGCCTTCTCTTCACGTGACCAAACCACTCTAGCCGTCGTCGCGTCCGCATCAGCTTCTGTATCTGCCTGTAGACACTGCTCCCACCAAACATTTAGACACTGCTCCCTCCAAACATGTAGACACTGTTCCCTCCAAACATGTAGACACTGCTCCCACCAAACATGTAGACACTGCTCCCACCAAACATGTAGACACTGCTCCCACCAAACATGTAGACACTGCTCCCACCAAACATGTAGACACTGCTCCCTCCAAACATGTAGACACTGCTCCCTCCAAACATGTAGACACTGCTCCCACCAAACATGTAGACACTGCTCCCACCAAACATGTAGACACTGCTCCCTCCAAACATGTAGACACTGCTCCCACCAAACATGTAGACACTGCTCCCTCCAAACGTGTAGACACTGCTCCCTCCAAACATGTAGACACTGCTCCCATCAAACATGTAGACACTGCTCCCTCCAAACCTGTAGACACTGCTCCCTCCAAACATGTAGACACTGTTCCCTACAAACATGTAGACACTGCTCCCTCCAAACATATAGACACTGCTCCCTCCAAACATGTAGACACTGCTCCCACCAAACATGTAGACACTGCTCCCACCAAACATGTAGACACTGCTCCCTCCAAACATGTAGACACTGCTCCCACCAAACATGTAGACACTGCTCCCTCCAAACGTGTAGACATTGCTCCCTCCAAACATGTAGACACTGCTCCCATCAAACATGTAGACACTGCTCCCTACAAACCTGTAGACACTGCTCCCTCCAAACATGTAGACACTGTTCCCTACAAACATGTAGACACTGCTCCCTCCAAACATGTAGACACTGCTCCCTCCAAACATGTAGACACTGCTCCCACCAAACATGTAGACACTGCTCCCACCAAACATGTAGACACTGCTCCCTCCAAACATGTAGACACTGCTCCCACCAAACATGTAGACACTGCTCCCACCAAACATGTAGACACTGCTCCCACCAAACATGTAGACACTGCTCCCACCAAACATGTAGACACTGCTCCCACCAAACAGGTAGACACTGCTCCCACCAAACATGTAGACACTGCTCCCACCAAACATGTAGACACTGCTCCCACCAAACATGTAGACACTGCTCCCTCCAAACATGTAGACACTGCTCCCTCCAAACATGTAGACACTGCTCCCACCAAACATGTAGACACTGCTCCCACCAAACATGTAGACACTGCTCCCACCAAACATGTAGACACTGTTCCCTCCAAACATGTAGACACTGCTCCCTCCAAACATATAGACACTGTTCCCTCCAAACATGTAGACACTGCTCCCTCCAAACATATAGACACTGTTCCCTCCAAACATGTAGACACTGCTCCCTCCAAACATATAGACACTGTTCCCTCCAAACATGTAGACACTGCTCCCTCCAAACATATAGACACTGTTCCCTCCAAACATGTAGACACTGCTCCCACCAAACATGTAGACACTGCTCCCACCAAACATTTAGACACTGTTCCCTCCAAACATGTAGACACTGCTCCCTCCAAACATATAGACACTGTTCCCTACAAACATGTAGACACTGCTCCCTCCAAACATATAGACACTGTTCCCTCCAAACATGTAGACACTGCTCCCTCCAAACATATAGACACTGTTCCCTCCAAACATGTAGACACTGCTCCCAACAAACATGTAGACACTGCTCCCACCAAACATTTAGACACTGTTCCCTCCAAACATGTAGACACTGCTCCCTCCAAACATATAGACACTGCTCCCTCCAAACATGTAGACACTGCTCCCACCAAACATGTAGACACTGCTCCCACCAAACAGGTAGACACTGCTCCCACCAAACATGTAGACACTGCTCCCACCAAACATTTAGACACTGCTCCCACCAAACATTTAGACACTGCTCCCTCCAAACATGTAGACACTGCTCCCACCAAACATGTAGACACTGCTCCCACCAAACATTTAGACACTGCTCCCTCCAAACATGTAGACACTGCTCCCTCCAAACATGTAGACACTGCTCCCACCAAACATGTAGACACTGCTCCCTCCAAACATGTAGACACTGCTCCCACCAAACATGTAGACACTGCTCCCACCAAACATTTAGACACTGCTCCCACCAAACATTTAGACACTGCTCCCACCAAACATGTAGACACTGCTCCCACCAAACATGTAGACACTGCTCCCACCAAACATGTAGACACTGTCCCTCCAAACATGTAGACACTGCTCCCTCCAAACATGTAGACACTGCTCCCTCCAAACATGTAGACACTGCTCCCTCCAAACATGTAGACACTGCTCCCTCCAAACATGTAGACACTGCTCCCACCAAACATGTAGACACTGCTCCCTCAAACATGTAGACACTGCTCCCTCCAAACATGTAGACACTGCTCCCTCCAAACAGGTAGACACTGCTCCCACTAAACATGTAGACACTGCTCCCTCCAAACATGTAGACACTGCTCCCTCCAAACATGTAGACACTGCTCCCTCCAAACATGTAGACACTGCTCCCACCAAACATGTAGACACTGCTCCCTCAAACATGTAGACACTGCTCCCTCAAACATGTAGACACTGCTCCCACCAAACATGTAGACACTGCTCCCACCAAACATGTAGACACTGCTCCCACCAAACATGTAGACACTGCTCCCTCAAACATGTAGACACTGCTCCCTCCAAACATGTAGACACTGCTCCCTCCAAACATGTAGACACTGCTCCCTCCAAACATGTAGACACTGCTCCCTCCAAACATGTAGACACTGCTCCCACCAAACATGTAGACACTGCTCCCACCAAACATGTAGACACTGCTCCCACCAAACATGTAGACCTGCTCCCTCCAAACATGTAGACACTGCTCCCTCCAAACATGTAGACACTGCTCCCTCAAACATGTAGACACTGCTCCCCAAACATGTAGACACTGCTCCCTCCAAACAGGTAGACACTGCTCCCCACATTAGACACTGCTCCCTCCAAACTGTAGACACTGCTCCCCCAAACATGTAACCTCTCCTCAAACATGTAGACACTGCTCCCCAAACATGTAGACACTGCTCCCCAAACATGTAGACACTGCTCCCCAAACATGTAGACACTGCTCCCACCAAACATGTAGACACTGCTCCCACAAACATGTAACACTGCTCCCACCAAACATGTAGACACTGCTCCCAAACATGTAGACACTTCCCCCAAACATGTAGACACTGCTCCCACCAAACATGTAGACACTGCTCCCCCAAACGGTAGACACTGCTCCCACCAAACATTAGACCCTGCTCCCACCAAACATTAGACACTGCTCCCCCAAACATGTAGACACTGCTCCCCAAACATGTAGACACTGCTCCCCCAAACATTAGACACTGCTCCCCCAAACAGTAGACACTGCTCCCCTAAACATGTAGACATGCTCCCTCCAAACATGAGACACTGCTCCCCCAAACATGTAGACACTGCTCCCCCAAACATGTACACTGCTCCCACCAAACATTAACACTGCTCCCACCAAACATTGACACTGTTCCCTCAAACATGTAGACACTGCTCCCCCAAACATTAACACTGTTCCCACAAACATGTAGACACTGCTCCCTCCAAACATTAGACACTGTTCCCCCAAACATGGACACTGCTCCCCCAAACATTAGACACTGTTCCCTCAAACATGTAGACACTGTCCCCCAAACATGTAACACTGCTCCCACCAAACATAGACACTGTCCCCAAACATTAGACACTGTCCCCCAAACATTAGACACTGCTCCCTCAAACATTAGACACTGCTCCCCCAAACATGTAGACACTGCTCCCACCAAACAGGTAGACACTGCTCCCACAAACATGTAGACACTGCTCCCCAAACATGTAGACACTGCTCCCCCAAACATGTAGACACTGCTCCCTCAAACAGTAGACACTGCTCCCCCAAACATGTAGACACTGCTCCCTCCAAACATGTAGACACTGCTCCCTCAAACATGTAGACACTGCTCCCTCAAACATGTAGACACTGCTCCCCAAACATGTAGACACTGCTCCCCAAACATGTAGACACTGCTCCCCAAACATGTAGACACTGCTCCCCAAACATGTAGACACTGCCCCACAAACATGTAGACACTGCTCCCACCAAACATGTAACACTGCCCCCAAACATTAGACACTGCTCCCCCAAACATGTAGACACTGCTCCCCCAAACATGTAGACACTGCTCCCCCAAACAGTAGACACTGCTCCCACCAAACATGTAGACCCTGCTCCCACCAAACAGTAGACACTGCTCCCACCAAACATGTAGACCTGCTCCCCCAAACATGTAGACACTGCTCCCCCAAACATGTAGACACTGCTCCCTCCAAACAGTAGACACTGCTCCCCAAACATGTAGACACTGCTCCCTCCAAACAGTAGACACTGCTCCCCAAACATGTAGACACTGCTCCCTCCAAACATGTAGACACTGTCCCCCAAACATGTAACACTCTCCCTCAAACATGTAGACACTGCTCCCCAAACATGTAGACACTGCTCCCCAAACATGTAGACACTGCTCCCCAAACATGTAGACACTGCTCCCACCAAACATGTAGACACTGCTCCCCCAAACATGTAGACACTGCTCCCACCAAACATGTAGACATTGCTCCCTCAAACATGTAGACACTGCTCCCCCAAACATGTAGACACTGCTCCCACCAAACATGTAGACACTGCTCCCCCAAACGTAGACACTGCTCCCACCAAACATTAGACACTGCTCCCACCAAACATTAGACACTGCTCCCCCACAAACATGTAGACACTGCTCCCCCAAACATTTAGACACTGCTCCCCCAAACATTTAGACACTGCTCCCTCCAAACGTAGACACTGCTCCCACAAACATTTAGACACTGCTCCCCCAAACATTTAGACACTGCTCCCTCCAAACATGTAGACACTGCTCCCCCAAACATGTAACACTGCTCCCACCAAACATTTAGACACTGCTCCCACCAAACATTTAGACACTGTCCCTCCAAACATGTAGACACTGCTCCCCCAAACATTAGACATTGTCCTCCAAACATGGAGACACTGCTCCCCCAAACATTAGACACTGTCCCCCAAACATGTAGACACTGCTCCCCCAAACATTTAACACTGTCCCCCAAACATTTAGACACTGCTCCCACCAAACATGTAGACACTGCTCCCACCAAACATTTAGACACTGTTCCCCCAAACATGTAGACACTGCTCCCTCCAAACATTAGACACTGCTCCCTCCAAACATTAGACACTGTCCCCCAAACATGTAGACACTGCTCCCTCCAAACATGTAGACACTGCTCCCCCAAACATTAGACACTGCTCCCCCAAACATGTAGACACTGCTCCCACCAAACATGTAGACACTGCTCCCTCCAAACATGTAGACACTGCTCCCACCAAACATGTAACACTGCCCTCCAAAATGTAGACACTGCTCCCACCAAACATGTAGACACTGCTCCCACCAAACATGTAGACACTGCTCCCTCAAACATGTAGACACTGCTCCCACCAAACATGTAGACACTGCTCCCTCCAAACATGTAGACACTGCTCCCACCAAACATGTAGACACTGCTCCCACCAAACATGTAGACACTGCTACCTCAAACATAGACACTGCTCCCAAAATTAGACACTGCTCCCACCAAACATTAGACACTGCTCCCACCAAACATGTAGACACTGCTCCCACCAAACATGTAGACACTGCTCCCACCAAACATTTAGACACTGCTCCCACCAAACATTAGACACTGCTCCCTCCAAACATGTAGACACTGCTCCCACCAAACAGTATCTCCCCAAACATGTAGACACTGCTCCCACCAAACATGTAGACACTGCTCCCACCAAACATGTAGACACTGCTCCCTCCAAACATGTAGACACTGCTCCCTCCAAACATGTAGACACTGCTCCCTCCAAACAAAGTAGACACTGCTCCCACAAACATGTAACACTGCTCCCACCAAACATGTAGACACTGCTCCCTCCAAACATGTAGACACTGCTCCCACCAAACATTAGACACTGCTCCCACCAAACATGTAGACACTCCCCCCCTAGACACTGCTCCCTCAAACATTAGACACTGCTCCCCAAACATTAGACACTGCTCCCCCAAACATGTAGACACTGCTCCCACCAAACATGTAGACACTGCTCCCCAAACATTAGACACTGCTCCCCCCTAAACATTAGACCCTCCCCCAAACATGTAGACACTGCTCCCACCAAACATGTAGACCTGCTCCCCCAAACATGTAGACACTGCTCCCACCAAACATGTAGACACTGCTCCCCCAAACATGTAGACACTGCTCCCCCAAACATTTAGACACTGCTCCCTCCAAACAGTAGACACTGCTCCCCAAACATGTAGACACTGCTCCCACCAAACATGTAGACACTGCTCCCTCCAAACATGTAGACACTGCTCCCTCCAAACATGTAGACACTGCTCCCACCAAACATGTAGACACTGCTCCCTCAAACATGTAGACACTGCTCCCTCAAACATGTAGACACTGCTCCCACCAAACATGTAGACACTGCTCCCACCAAACATGTAGACACTGCTCCCACCAAACATGTAGACACTGCTCCCTCAAACATGTAGACACTGCTCCCTCCAAACATGTAGACACTGCTCCCACCAAACATGTAGACACTGCTCCCACCAAACAGGTAGACACTGCTCCCACCAAACATGTAGACCCTGCTCCCACCAAACATGTAGACACTGCTCCCACCAAACATGTAGACACTGCTCCCTCCAAACATGTAGACACTGCTCCCTCCAAACATGTAGACACTGCTCCCTCCAAACAGGTAGACACTGCTCCCACTAAACATGTAGACACTGCTCCCTCCAAACATGTAGACACTGCTCCCTCCAAACATGTAGACACTGCTCCCTCCAAACATGTAGACACTGCTCCCACCAAACATGTAGACACTGCTCCCTCCAAACATGTAGACACTGCTCCCTCAAACATGTAGACACTGCTCCCACCAAACATGTAGACACTGCTCCCACCAAACATGTAGACACTGCTCCCACCAAACATGTAGACACTGCTCCCTCAAACATGTAGACACTGCTCCCACCAAACATGTAAACACTGCTCCCACCAAACATGTAGACATTGCTCCCTCCAAACATGTAGACACTGCTCCCACCAAACATGTAGACACTGCTCCCACCAAACATGTAGACACTGCTACCTCCAAACCTGTAGACACTGCTCCCACCAAACATTTAGACACTGCTCCCACCAAACATTTAGACACTGCTCCCTCCAAACATGTAGACACTGCTCCCACCAAACATTTAGACACTGCTCCCACCAAACATGTAGACACTGCTCCCACCAAACATGTAGACACTGCTCCCACCAAACATTTAGACACTGCTCCCACCAAACATTTAGACACTGCTCCCTCCAAACATGTAGACACTGCTCCCACCAAACATGTAGACATTGCTACCTCCAAACATGGAGACACTGCTCCCACCAAACATGTAGACACTGCTCCCACCAAACATGTAGACACTGCTCCCACCAAACATTTATACACTGCTCCCACCAAACATTTAGACACTGCTCCCTCCAAACATGTAGACACTGCTCCCACCAAACATGTAAACACTGCTCCCACCAAACATGTAGACACTGCTCCCTCCAAACATGTAGACACTGCTCCCACCAAACATTTAGACACTGCTCCCACCAAACATTTAGACACTGCTCCCTCCAAACATGTAGACACTGCTCCCACCAAACATGTAAACACTGCTCCCACCAAACATGTAGACACTGCTCCCTCCAAACATGTAGACACTGCTCCCACCAAACATTTAGACACTGCTCCCACCAAACATTTAGACACTGCTCCCTCCAAACATGTAGACACTGCTCCCACCAAACATGTAGACACTGCTCCCACCAAACATTTATACACTGCTCCCACCAAACATTTAGACACTGCTCCCTCCAAACATGTAGACACTGCTCCCACCAAACATGTAAACACTGCTCCCACCAAACATGTAGACACTGCTCCCTCCAAACATGTAGACACTGCTCCCACCAAACATTTAGACACTGCTCCCTCCAAACATGTAGACACTGCTCCCACCAAACATGTAGACACTGCTCCCACCAAACATGTAGACACTGCTCCCACCAAACATGTAGACACTGCTCCCACCAAACATGTAGACACTGCTCCCACCAAACATGTAGACACTGCTCCCTCAAACATGTAGACACTGCTCCCTCAAACATGTAGACACTGCTCCCACCAAACATGTAGACACTGCTCCCACCAAACATGTAGACACTGCTCCCTCAAACATGTAGACACTGCTCCCACCAAACCTCGCACATGTGCAACACTTGTCACCAAGTCGGGTCCACTCTGTTGAGGTAATCATTAAACACACATAGACACACGCTCATTGACATTGGCACATATATACACAAACACACAACCAAAACACACGCGCATGTACGTACAATATTTATCAATATAGCCATCTGTACCAAAAATAAGATGGCAAGGCAATGATGAATCCTACGGTTTATTGGGGTCCTCAGTGTGAGTATTCTCATGGCATTCCTATTTGTCAGTTTTAGACAGACACATATACAGGCACGCATACGTGACTACGACCCACTGCACTCGTACGGTGAGTCCACATCGATATGTCTACAGAGAACATTGGTGTTTATATAATCCACTGATGTCAAATGCTTTCTTGCTCGTATCTACTGATGCAATCATAATTTATGTGAGAAGGTCCTCTATTACAGTGGTCTATAATTACTACGAAACATCCAAAAACGTTGTCATTATTGATATGAACGCTCTGTGGCTGCACCCCATGGCCGCGTTAAACATTTGCTGTTATTACCCGTCAGTGAGAGAGAGTGAGTGAGAGAGAGAGAGAGAGAGAAGAGAGAAAGAGAGAGAGGTGGAGAGAGAGAGAGAAAAGAGAGAGAGAAGAGAGAGAGAAAGAGAGAGAGAGTGGAGAGAGAGAGAGAGAGAGAGAGAAAAGAGAGAGAGAGAGAGTAAGAGAGAGAGAGAGAGAAGAGAGAGAGAAGAGAGAGAGAGAGAGAAGAGAGAAGAGAGAGAGAGGAGTAACTCTTCAGCCAGAAAATGCTCCACCAAGACGACTCTCCAACGTTGTATAGCAGCACCAATGGCCAAGCAACCGGGAATCCATTTCTTCTTTTTCATTGTCGCATTTCATATTGGTTTTATTTAATCGAAGGTGTTTGAACAACGTTCCAAGGCGACTTTTAGGGAAGCTCTAATCCAACAAATGGTGTCATTAACAATTGAAAACTGACAATAATCTGGAAACAAGCTGCATGAGTCAGTGGCGAAAACATTACGGAGTGAACCATCATAATGTCACTGCTTCACTGCGTCACTGCTATGGAGTGAACCATCACAGTGTCACTGCTTCACTGCGTCACTGCTTACGGAGTGAACCATTACATTGTCACTACTTCACCAGGTCACTGCTTACGGAGTGAACCATCACCGTGTCACTGCTTCACCGTGTCACTGCTTACGGAGTGAACCATCACAGTGTCACTGCTTCACTGCGTCACTGCTTACGGAGTGAACCATCACGGTGTCACTGCTTACGGAGTGAACAATCACAATGTCACTGCTTCACCGTGTCACTGCTTACGGAGTGAACAATCACAGTGTCACTGCTTCACCGTGTCACTGCTTACGGAGTGAACCATCACAGTGTCACTGCTTCACCCTGTCACTGCTTACGGAGTGAACCATCACAGTGTCACTGCTTCACCGTGTCACTGCTTACGGAGTGAACCATCACAGTGTCACTGCTTCACCGAGTGAACCATCACAGTGTCACTGCTTCACCGTGTCACTGCTACGGAGTGAACCATCACAGTGTCACTGCTTCACCGTGTCACTGCTTACGGAGTGAACCATCACAGTGTCACTGCTTCACCGTGTCACTGCTTACGGAGTGAACCATCACAGTGTCACTGCTTCACCGTGTCACTGCTTACGGAGTGAACCATCAGAGTGTCACTGCTTCACCTTGTCACTGCTTACGGAGTGAACCATCACAGTGTCACTGCTTCACCGTGTCACTGCTTACGGAGTGAACCATCACAGTGTCACTGCTTCACCGCGTCACTGCTTACGGAGTGAACCATGACAGTGTCACTGCTTCACCGCGTCACTGCTTACGGAGTGAACCATCACGGTGTCACTGCTTCACCGCGTCACTGCTTACGGAGTGAACCATCACAGTGTCACTGCTTCACCGCGTCACTGCTTACGGAGTGAACCATCACAGTGTCACTGCTTCACCGCGTCACTGCTTACGGAGTGAACCATCACAGGTCATTGCTTCACTGCGTCACTGTTTACGGAGTGAACTATCACAGTGTCACTGCTTCACCCTGTCACTGCTTACGGAGTGAACCACCACAGTGTCACTGCTTCACCGTGTCACTGCTTACGGAGTGAACCATCACAATGTCACTGCTTCACTGCGACACTGCTTACGGTGTGAACCATCACAGTGTCACTGCTTCACCGTGTCACTGCTTACGGTGTGAACCATCACGATTTCACTGCTTCACTGCGACACTGCCTACGGAGTGAACCATCACAGTGTCACTGCTTCACCGTGTCACTGCCTACGGAGTGAACCATCACAGTGTCACTGCTTCACCGCGTCATTGCTTACGGAGTGAACCATCACAGTGTCACCGCTTCACCGTTTCACTGCTTACGGTGTGAACCATCACAGTGTCACTGCTTCACCGTGTCACTGCTTACGGTGTGAACCATCACGATGTCACCGCTTCACCGTGTCACTGCTTACGGAGTGAACCATCACGATGTCACTGCTTCACTGCGACACTGCCTACGGAGTGAACCATCACAGTGTCACTGCTTCACCGTGTCACTGCTTACGGAGTGAACCATCACAGTGTCACTGCTTCACCGCGTCACTGCTTACGGAGTGAACCATCACAGTGTCACTGCTTCACCGCGTCACTGCTTACGGAGTGAACCATCACAGTGTCACTGCTTCAATGCGTCACTGCTTACGGAGTGAACCATCACAGTGTCACTGCTTCACCGCGTCACTGCTTACGGAGTAAACCATCACAGTGTCACTGCTTCACCGCGTCACTGCTTACTGAATAAACCATCACAGTGTCACTGCTTCACCGCGTCACTGCTTACTGAATAAACCATCACAGTGTCATTGCTTCACTGCGTCACTGCTTACGAAGTGAACCATCACAGTGTCACTGGTTCACCGCGTCACTGCTTACGGAGTAAACCATCACAGTGTCATTGCTTCGTCGCGTCACTGCTTACGGAATAACACGTACACAATAATGGTCAGTCGCAATATGTGCAATTAACGCATATAATTGACACATCTATTGCAGTACAACTGTTGCGCTTAGGCCTACTAATGTATTTGCTTGAGCGTCGCCATACCACAGACTGACTGACCGACACAGACAAACTGACCGACACAGACAGACTGACCGACATAGACAAACTGACCGACACAGACAGACTGACCGACCCACATAAACTGACCGACACAGACAGACTGACCGACACAGACAGACTAACTGACACAGACAAACTGACCGACACAGACAGACTGACCGACACACATAAACTGACCGACACAGACAGACTGACCGACACAGACAGACTAACTGACACAGACAAACTGATCGACACAGACAGACTGATCGACACATACAAACTGACCGACACAGACAGACTGACCGACACAGACAGACTAACTGACACATACAAACTGATCGACACAGACAGACTGACCGACACATACAAACTGACTGACACAGACAGACTGACCGACACAGACAGACTGACTGACACAGACAGACTGACCGACACAGACAGACTGACCGACACAGACAAACTGACTGACACAGAAAGACTGACCGACACAGACAAACTGACCGACACAGACAGACTGACTGACACAGACAGACTGACCGACACAGACAGACTGACTGACACAGACAGACTGACCGACACAGACATACTGACCGACACAGACAAACTGACCGACACAGACAGACTGACTGACACAGACAGACTGACTGACACAGACATACTGACCGACACAGACAGACTGACCGACACAGACACATTGACCGACACAGACAAAATGACCGACACAGACAGACTGACCGACACAGATAAACTGACCGACACAGACAGACTGACCGACACAGATAGACTGACCGACACAGACATACTGACCGACACAGACAAACTGACCGACACAGACAGACTGACCGACACAGACAAACTGACCGACACAGACAAACTGACCGACACAGACAGACTGACCGACACAGATAGACTGACCGACACAGACAGACTGACCGACACAGACATTCTGACCGACACAGACAGACTGACCGACACAGACAGGCTGACCGACACAGACAGACTGACCGACACAGACAGACTGACCGACACAGACACACTGACCGACACAGATGGACTGACCGAAACAGACAGACTGACTGGCACAGACAGACTGACTGACACAGACAGACTGACCGACACAGACATACTGACCGACACAGACAGACTGACCGACACAGACAGACTGACTGACACAGACAGACTGACCGACACAGACAAACTGACCGACACAGACAGACTGACTGACACAGACAGACTGACCGGCACAGACAGACTGACCGACACAGACAGACTGACTGACACAGACAGACTGACTGACACAGACAGACTGACCGACACAGACAAACTGACTGACACAAACATACTGACCGACACACACAATCTGACTGACACAGACAGACTGACCGACACAGACAGACTGACCGACACACACAATCTGACCGACACAGACAGACTGACCGACACAGACACACTGACCGACACACACAATCTGACTGACACAGACAGACTGACCGACACACACAAACTGACTGACACAGGCAGACTGACCGACACACACAATCTGACCGACACAGACAAACTGACCGACACAGACAGACTGACCGACACAGACAGGCTGACTGATACTACTCGGCCACTTCGACGTCTGGGCAGTGCCCTCACATAGCTCACAGATCGCCGCTTGTACTTTCACCCCATTCAAACATATGTCTCACATAATCGTTCACATAGAAAACGTATCGATATAACGCTTGAACCAATTAGACTAGAACTATTTATTTACAACACTTACAAACTGCTCATTTGCGATATGATTCCAATACGCGATAATATGACTTCGTTATAAAGGATCAGTGATCTTAGTTATAGATAACATCTTGGGGTATAGTTATAGTTATAGATAACATCTCGGGGTAACACGGGCCTTGCTTTCGCTGCGGCCAGGTCAACACGCAAAGGAGGCCGCTGGCGACTCTCTGGAGCGGTTCGTTGGCACGGACGTTACACCCGGGGCGTGTGCGGTTTACTGTTCTCCACGCTCCACTGACCCCGAGTAGCGTGCATACTTTCCCACGATGTCTGCTGCGATACACCGACGGATTCCTGGAGCAATAAAGAACCCCAGAAATAAAGCTCGCAAAACTTTCCTCTCAAAAAGGTCAGGGTAGTTATCATGATTGTCTTATCCAATTACGTAAAGTTGCCTTTCATTGCATTGCCAACGCATTGATGCGTGCATAATTGAAGGGTCACTCTTGCCCACTGAATTAGTCCACCCTAAAATACACCTCGGGACGTCGATGTGTTACAAGCCAGACCTCAGGCAAGTTTGAAGTAAGGCAGAGTTTCTCTGCCGCAGGACACATTCACTGTTCAAAGTACTAACCAGGACACATTCACTGTTCAAAGTATTAACCAGGACACATTCACTGTTCAAAGTATTAACCAGGACACATTCACTGTTCAAAGTATTAACCAGGACACATTCACTGTTCAAAGTATTAACCAGGACACATTCACTGTTCAAAGTATTAACCAGGACACATTCACTGTTCAAAGTATTAACCAGGACACATTTACTGTTCAAAGTATTAACCGTGACACATTCACTGTTAAAAGTATTAACCAGGACACATTCACTGTTCAAAATATTAACCAGAACACATTCATTGTTCAAAGTATTAACCAGGACACATTCACTGTTCACAGTATTAACCAGGACACATTCACTGTTCAAAATATTAACCAGAACACATTCATTGTTCAAAGTATTAACCAGGACACATTCACTGTTCAAAATATTAACCAGAACACATTCATTGTTCAAAGTATTAACTAGGCCACATTCACTGTTCCCAGTATTAACCAGGACACATTATCTGTTCATTGTATTAATCAGGACACATTCACTTTTCAAAGTATTAACCAGGACACATTCACTGTTCAAACTATTAACCAGGACACATCCACTGTTCAAAGTATTAACCAGGACACATTCACTGTTCGTAGTATTAACCAGGACACATTCACTGTTCAAAGTATTAACCAGACAATTTCAAAACACTATTAGGAGTCGTGCAGAAACATTGATATGTACCAGTGATTGAAATAAAATTATGTTCATATTGTCTCCAGTGTCGTGTAGTGTTGCACGTTCCCCAAACGTCTGATTTATTCGCACGCTGTTCGTCTGCATGCCGAGTTCACGACATGGCGACTACTTTCACGTATTGACGTTAACACTGACTATAAATATGACATGGCTGAATACTAACATCACATCAATATTTCTGTGGTAAGGTTTATTTACCCCAAAGGCATTACAGAGTAATTGTTTAATTCAATTAATACTAAACCAAATGTCGAATGGAAATAGCTACTCGTGCGGGCTAGTGCGAGTCCACGGGTACTCATGCCCAGAAATGTCTACTCGCCTTTGGAACGCGTTACGTTCACTCGCTGTGTTTATTTAGAGACTGGCGCTGTGTCTCTAAAGAACTAAACTGCAGATTCGGAGAGTCTCCCCAACCCGTTAAATATGTTGTCACCGACAATTATAAATAATCTCCGTTAACAAAGAAAGAACATATTTTGAGAAGCACAGGTAAAAGTGCGTTCTTGTGTAATGTGACATTCAACGTGTATGTCGGTCCAATGTGCGCACGCAGTAACATATTTATGCAGTTTCTATGGGAACTGTGCGTGTTTACACACGACTTGGTATTTATTACCGACCTATCAATTTGGTCACAACTGATAGGTTCAAATGAAAGTGCTGCAGAGACGGGGCGATGAAGGCGCAGAGGTATGAATGCCGCCAGGTGACTGGGGAACTTGACGGAAGCATTAGAGCAGGACGAGGCACAATGCCAACTCGACGACTTGGTGGCGTTCCTCCGCCGGTGTCACAGCGAGTCTCTGTCAAGACTAGTCGGTCTTTGTTCCTCGGCACTCGGACGTGCAAACTCGTTATCGGTCGTGAATGTTGTTGTCTCTCACTCCACGTCCTGCCAGCGGCACCCGGTCATTATATGTGTACCCCCTTTATGTATACGTATGTCTGCCCCGTATCTGTCTCTGTCTCTGTCTCTGTCTCTGTCTCTGCCTCTGCCTCTGCCTCTGCCTCTGTCTCTGTCTCTGTCTCTGTCTCTGTCTCTGTCTCTGTCTCTGTCTCTGTCTCTGTCTCTGCTCTCGCTCTCGCTCTCGCTCTCGCTCTCGCTCTCGCTCTCGCTCTCGCTCTCGCTCTCGCTCTCGCTCTCGCTCTCGCCTCTCCTCGCTCTCGCTCTCGCTCTCGCTCTCGCTTCTCTCTCTCTCTCTCTCTCTCTCTCTCTCTCTCTCTCTCTCTCTCTATATATATATATATATCTCTGTCACTCTCCCCCTCTCCACCCTCTCTCTCTCCATTTATCTCTCTTTTTTACCTCTACCTCTCCCTCGGCCCCCGCTCTCTTGGCCCCCGCTCTCTCTCTCTCCCTCTTTCTGTCTCCCCCCATCTCCCCTTCTCTCTCTCTCTCTCTCTCTCTCTCTCTCTCTCTCTCTCTCTCTCTCTCTCTCGCTCTCCCGCTCCCTCTCCCCTACTGTCTCTTTCATTCTCATTCTCTTTGCCTCTCATTGTATCGTTTTTTTTGTCTATATGTACACAATGTCTCTCGCTCTTTTAATACAAGTGACATTCATTACAGCATATTTTGCATTTTCATTCAGATTTTTCTGTCTGTCTGTCTGTCTGTCTGTCTGTCTGTCTGTCTGTCTGTCTGTCTGTCTGTCTGTCTGTCTGTCTGTCTGTCTGTCTGTCTGTCTGTCTGTCTGTCTGTCTGTCTGTCTGTCTGTCTGTCTGTCTGTCTGTCTGTCTGTCTGTCTGTCTGTCTGTCTGTCTGTCTGTCTGTCTGTCTGTCTGTCTGTCTGTCTGTCTGTCTGTCTGTATCTCTGTCTGTCTGTCTGTCTGTCTGTCTGTCTGTCTGTCTGTCTGTCTGTCTGTCTGTCTGTCTGTCTGTCTGTCTGTCTGTCTGTCTGTCTGTCTGTCTGTCTGTCTGTCTGTCTGTCTGTCTGTCTGTCTGTCTGTCTGTCTGTCTGTCTGTCTGTCTGACTGTGAGTTCACAGCAGGTTACTTAGTCACCGTCAGTGACCTCTGCTTTCTCTGACCCAGACATACTTATCATGAGATCAAGTGTGTCCGTTCGTTCTCGGGTTACACAATACAAACGATGTGTATTCTGACACCCTAGTTACGTAACAACGTTTTATTGTAACATTCTAATCGTGTAACAACGTTTTAGCGAAGCAGAAGCAAATTCTGAAATCGGCAGTTCAGTGTTTGCACTGCTGTCACTCAAATTCCTGAATAGTAAGCTCTGGAATTCCGAGACGGAGCATGATGATGTTTTGTGTGAGGCATCTATCCATATCATCAGTAATCGGACCTTAGGCCAAACACTCAAAAGTAGATCGCTGCCTTGTAGATCAGCTGTCTCTTCTCGTTAATTTTTAACAATAAATAGATTCATTAAAACATATTGGCTGTCAAACAGAACAAATGAAAAGTATCGACTTGCAAAAACGAATCGTTATTATAAAATATGTACATTCACATTGAAAGGTTCGTCATTGTTCTTGAACTGCAATTTGATATACTAAATACTTATATCACGGCTGCGGCAGCCGCCTACAATTTACAAACAAAAAACATGCACGATATATCATGCACTTACAAACACATCTAAGAAATTGAGATCGAATATCCAAGAATGTACAGAGACTGTCTGCAAAATTAATCTTATCTAAATGTTTCACTGACATGTTTTATTTTCATATATCGTTATTTTGTATTCAATCGATAACGCAATTATGCTCTTAAAACAATCGGTTGTGGTGTCATGTTACAGATGATAGAATTGTGCTTTTAAGTAGTGTTCACGTATGTGGAGAAGACTGACAACACTAAACGTCTTCGTGCCGATGCGAAGGTAACATAAACAAAAGTCCAACAAATCAAATGCTACACAAATTACACGTTACCATATCTGCCCGTTGAGAGCTGTTGGTGGCGCTCGCTGGGCGGGCCGCGGCCGTGATTTGTCGAACGACAACGTTCGGTCACGCGTGGCTGCACTGCACGGTCCGGTGGTTGCGCGACGAAGGCGGAACCTACTCGAGCCGCTCTTACTGTTAATTGTCGCAACAGGCTTAGTCGTACGCCGCGGCGACTTGACATGTCCAGTCAACTCGTGACAACGTAATACCCTCGTGGAAGGCATGGCGTAAGAGGTGTGTGTGTGTATGGACGAACGTCTTCATCGACGACATGTGGTAGTGGACATAAGACGCCGAAATATGACGTAGGTTTGCGACAGCGAGAATGGTGCGGACGGGCATGGTGCAAGTGAACGTCATCGCGACAGCATTGACATGTATCGTCTTTCTGTCAGCGCCTGGCGTCGCCGCGGGCATGAAATTGGTGGAAGTGTCGCTTGCTAACGGTAAGTGATCGTTTGCGAAAACTTATTTGACTTTAGTGAGATGTTACTACTATTTTGACATTGCAATTATTGTCACATCAACGCGAGTGCCCTCATTAAAGATTTACTTCAAAAAAATTCGCGACGTCGCCGCAAGAATCTGTCTATGGTCATTATCACAACAATATTTTAACCACTGGGTGGTTTGGTGTCAATGTTGAACCCGTCACGTGGTTGAGACATTGAATGCAACTGAACTTTACTGGGGCCACTGAGTTGATGCAGTATGACACGTTTTTCCTGTCGCTGCATCTCGAGATGACGTGTGTGATTAATTAGAAGACGCGTGTACGTAGACAAGGTGTGGTCCATCTAGGTGCTAGGATCTGTCACCTTCGAATGTGACGTGTGCGTGTTCTGTCGTCATCCACCGGCCTCGTTTATTTATTATCACTTTGTGGTAGTTGAGTTGGTGTGTGACACCGGTTAACGTTTACAAAGATCCACACTAGATATGAGTACCGCAAGGACAGATGCAAACAGACCCACCGACCACCCTACGACCCACCACCCTACGACCGACCACCCTACGACCCACCACCCTACGACCCTCCACCCTACGACCCTCCACCCTACGACCGACCACCCTACGACAGACCACCCTACGACAGACCACCCTACCACCGACCACCCTACGACCCACCACCCTACGACCGACCACCCTACGACCGACCACCCTACGACCGACCACCCTACGACAGACCACCCTACGACTGACCACCCTACGACCCACCACCCTACGACAGACCACCCTACGACCGACCACCCTACGACAGACCACCCTACGACTGACCACCCTACGACCCACCATCCTACGACAGACCACCCTACGACAGACCACCCTACGACAGACCACCCTACGACTGACCACCCTACGACCCACCACCCTACAACAGACCACCCTACGACAGACCACCCTACGACCTGACCACCCTACGACCCACCACCCTACGACAGACCACCCTACGACAGACCACCCTACGACAGACCACCCTACGACTGACCACCCTACGACTGACCACCCTACGACCCACTACCCTTCGACCCACCACCCTACGACAGACCACCCTACGACCCACCACCCTACGACCCACCACCCTACGACCGACCACCCTACGACACACCACTCTACGACCCACCACCCTACGACCGACCACCCTACGAACCACCACCCTACGACCCACCACCCTACGACCGACCACCCTACGACCCTCCACCTACGAACCTCCACCCTACGACCCTCCACCCTACGACCGACCACCCTACGACTGACCACCCTACGACCCACCACCCTGCGACCGACCACCCTACGAACCACCACCCTACGACCCACCACCCTACGACCGAGCACCCTACGACCCTCCACCTACGAACCTCCACCCTACGACCCTCCACCCTACGACCGACCACCCTACGACTGACCACCCTACGACCCACCACCCTACGACCGACCACCCTACGACCCACCACCCTACGACCCACCACCCTACGACCGACCACCCTACGACCCTCCACCCTACGACCCTCCACCCTACGACCGACCACCCTACGACCGACCACCCTACGACCGACCACCCTACGACCGACCACCCTACCGACCGACCACCCTACGACCCACCACCCTACGACCGACCACCCTACGACCGACCACCCTACGACCGACCACCCTACGACAGACCACCCTACGACCTGACCACCCTACGACCCACCACCCTACGACCGACCACCCTACGACCGACCACCCTACGACCGACCACCCTACGACTGACCACCCTACGACCCACCCTACGACCGACCACCCTACGACAGACCACCCTACGACAGACCACCCTACGACTGACCACCCTACGACCCACCACCCTACAACAGACCACCCTACGACAGACCACCCTACGACGACCACCCTACGACCCACCACCCTACGACAGACCACCCTACGACAGACCACCCTACGACAGACCACCCTACGACTGACCACCCTACGACTGACCACCCTACGACCCACTACCCTTCGACCCACCACCCTACGACAGACCACCCTACGACCCACCACCCTACGACCCACTACCCTTCGACCCACCCTACGACCGACCAACCTACGACCCACCACCCTACGACCCACCACCCTACGACCGACCACCCTACGACACACCACTCTACGACCCACCACCCTACGACCCACCACCCTAAGACCCAACACCCTACGACCGATCACCCTACGACCCACCACTCTACGACCCACCATCCTACGACCGACCACCCTACGACAGACCACCCTACGACCGACCACTCTACGACCCACCACCGTATGACCGACTACTCTTTACCAGAAATTATATTACAGTGACTTCATTTATTTGCAGTTGTTACTTGTTTCCTTGTTTATCGCAAAACGTCACATATGTGTTTTTGCTCATTATCAAACGGTCGTTAATGGCTTGCTGTCTTGCACATAGCGACTAGGTCTGATGACATGACCATAACACGACCTACGGGAAGTGTTCTGTCATGGTCCAATGTGGCAGAGTTACGAAGTATAATTGTGTATCTCCTGGACTGTGATATTTCTATCTTCTAGAACCTGCGAAATTATCACGGCTTAATCAAACTGACATAATTTGTGTTGAGTCTCAAACTGTTTATGCTGACACCGGTCTAAAAAAGTACCGAAGTCTTTTTATAATTCTCCCTTTAACGGATATCTGCTTCTTCGTTCTCCGTGTCCTGCATCTGCATTTTGATTCCCTTTTGTGAGGGTTTTAAAAGGGCGTCGTATATTCTTGTACGCGCACACCAGTATATTTACGTTTATGAAATTAATGTGTGCACAGTAACTTTAATTGCTCAATCATTTGTTTGTCATCGTTTCTTATAGAATAAACTTCATCAACGACTGCAGCATGAAACGTTGTGCACTTATGAACCCATAACCAGATATTTGACAAGATAATGAAGATATTGAATTTTCCTCTTCAAATATGTCCCATGGCATACCCTAGGACTGTCTCATGGCATACCGTTACGACTGTCTCATGGCATACCCTAGGACTGTCTCATGGCATACCCTTACGACTGTCTCATGGCATACCCTTACGACTGTCTCATGGCATACCCTTACGACTGTCTCATGGCATACCGTTACGACTGTCTCATGGCATACCGTTACGACTGTCTCATGGCATACCGTTACGACTGTCTCATGGCATACCCTTACGACTGTCTCATGGCATACCGTTACGACTGTCTCATGGCATACCGTTACGACTGTCTCATGGCATACCGTTACGACTGTCTCATGGCATACCGTTACGACTGTCTCATGGCATACCCTTACGACTGTCTCATGGCATACCGTTACGACTGTCTCATGGCATACCGTTACGACGTGTCTCATGGCATACCGCTACGACTGTCTCATGGCATACCCTTACGACTGTCTCATGGCATACCGTTACGACTGTCTCATGGCATACCGTACGACTGTCTCATGGCATACCGTTACGACTGTCTCATGGCATACTTACGACTGTCTCATGGCATACCTTACGACTGTCTCATGGCATACCTTTACGACTGTCTCATGCATACTTACGACTGTCTCGTGGCATCCGTGACTGTCTCATGGCATACTTACGACTTCTCATGGCATACCTAGACTGTCTCATGGCATACCCACGACGTCTGGGGCATCCTTAAAACTGCTCATGGCATACCACGACTGTCTCATGGCATACTTTACGACTGTCTCATGGCATACCTTACGACTGTCTCATGGCATACTTACGACTGTCCATGGCATACCCTTACGACTGTCTCATGGCATACCGTTACGACTGTCTCATGGCATACCCTTACGACTGTCTCATGGCATACCCTTACGACTGTCTCATGGCATACCCTAGGACTGTCTCATGGCATACCGTTACGACTGTCTCGTGGCATACCCTTACGACTGTCTCATGGCATACCCTTACGACTGTCTCATGGCATACCCTTACGACTGTCTCATGGCATACCCTTACGACTGTCTCATGGCATACCCTTACGACTGTCTCATGGCATACCCTTACGACTGTCTCATGGCATACCCTTACGACTGTCTCATGGCATACCCTTACGACTGTCTCATGGCATACCCTTACGACTGTCCATGGCATACCCTTACGACTGTCTCATGGCATACCCTTACGACTGTCTCATGGCATACCGTTACGACTGTCTCATGGCATACCGCTTACGACTGTCTCATGGCATACCCTTACGACTGTCTCATGGCATACCCTTACGACTGTCTCATGGCATCCCCGTTACGACTGTCTCATGGCATACCCTTACGACTGTCTCATGGCATACCCTTACGACTGTCTCATGGCATACCCTTACGACTGTCTCATGGCATACCCTTACGACTGTCTCATGGCATACCCTTACGACTGTCTCATGGCATACCGTTACGACTGTCTCGTGGCATACCGTTACGACTGTCTCATGGCATACCGTTACGACTGTCTCATGGCATACCCTTACGACTGTCTCATGGCATACCCTTACGACTGTCTCATGGCATACCGTTACGACTGTCTCATGGCATACCGTTACGACTGTCTCATGGCATACCCTTACGACTGTCTCATGGCATACCCTTACGACTGTCTCATGGCATACCCTTACGACTGTCTCATGGCATACCCTTACGACTTTCTCATGGCATACCCTTACGACTGTCTCATGGCATACCCTTACGACTGTCTCATGGCATACCCTTACGACTGTCCATGGCATACCCTTACGACTGTCTCATGGCATACCCGTTACGACTGTCTCGTGGCATACCGTTACGACTGTCTCATGGCATACCCTAGCTTACGACTGTCTCATGGCATACTGATGCGACTGTGCAATACTAGAACACCAGATCGATGTCGTTTGGCAAGTAACGCAATTGTCAAATGATCACTCAGTAATACAGGCTCTGGTAGAGTTACTTGATTTCTGGTAGAGTTACTTGATTTCATTTCAGTAGTGTATACGATATGCAGGATTTAAAGTTCTAACGATGTTGTGGTACATTGGTTGCGAATAAAGAAACACTTCACAGAGGGGAGGGAGAGGGGGGATAGACGGACCGACGGTCGGAGGGATGGACCGACGGACCGACGGACCGACGGACCGACGGACCGACGGACTGACGGTCGGAGGGATGGACCGACGGACCGACGGACCGACGGACCGACGGACCGACGGACCGACGGACCGACGGACCGACGGACCGACGGACCGACGGACCGACGGACCGACGGACCGACGGACCAACGGTCGGAGGGATGGACCGACGGACCGACGGACCGACGGACCGACGGACCGACGGACCGACGGACCGACGAACGACGGTCGGGGGGATAGACCGACGGACCGACGGACCGACGGACCGACGGACCGACGGACCGGGACGACGGACCGACGGACCGACGGACCGACGGACCGACGGTCGGAGGGATGGACCGACGGACTGACGGACCGACGGACCGACGGACCGACGGACCGACGGACCGACGGACCGACGGACCGACGGACCGACGGACCGACGGACCGACGGACCGACGGACCGACGGACCGACGGACCGACGGACCGACGGACCGACAGACCGACGGACCGACGGACCGACGGACGGACATATACATATGGTTACTTATACACATTGTCACATACACAAGTGGTTCGTACCCCGTACTGCGCTCCATTTACCTCGGACGATCCGGTCTTGTTTTGATTACACCTTATCAATGGACCGAATCTGTGTCGACTCTCGACATAGCACGCTATGTAAACAGCCGGAGCAACAAGAAAACGCACTACGTCACGGGCTGATGCACACACGCGTGGGCAGTCGATTGTGACTCTCCTGGTGCCGACCTCACACCTGGCTAATACGTCTGGGCATCTGTCCAAATATTACACCCCACCAGCTGTGGCGGACACGGAGAGTTAGAGACAAGCTTGGTTACCGCTAACTGAGATGTGGTCACTTAATCATAGACACTGCTAGAATAACGTCTCACAAGGAAAACATTCGTTAAACACAAGCTCAGTACAGCTCACTCCATTGTGAGACTGAGTACCTGGCGCTGGTGAATATTTATTTAGTGTTCGCGTGTTAATTGTTCCGTGACTGAATATTAAGTCAATGAGGTGTTCCACTGAATGTGTCTGCCAGGGTGTTAAGAGCAAACCGCTCTGAGAAGTTGTTATAATGATTTTATACCGTGCTATTAAGAACTGATCTATACGTTCTGATTTAGATTGTGCAACTCAATTACAATGTAGTATGCAACATAAGGACGATCGTCGACAAATAGTTTTTCCATGATGATTTGTGTTAGTGTAGTTAATCTATACACAGCGAATCTGAATGTTTAACAAGCTTTAAAAATATCTGCATTGGCTTCGTATCCGATATATTCTTAGATGTGTATCATTAGTTACCAGGCACTTTGGTGTAAGCAGCCATCATATTTACGTTCATTACTTACTCCTGTAAGACAACCTGTTCAGCTTTGAGCATCTAGTTTTGCTTTAGTCCCTAAAGTCAAAACTAGTTTATGGACTAGGGCGTTTGCTGTGTGTGCGCCTACTCTTTGGAATATGCTTCCTTTTAGTGTTAAATCAGTTGAAAATATTGCTAAATGCCTCTGTCATTTAAAGACATACCTTTCCAACCTTGCCTGCCCACCATAGTTCCGTGATGACAACTGGATTTGTTTATTGACGCTGAGCTCGATTTGTAGTGATGCGCCTCCGGGCGTGGTTTCTGTGGGTTTAGGCGCAGTAGAAGTCATCTAATTATTATTGTTATTATTATCACAAACCCGCGGCTGCTCGAACGGCGACGGCGACGGCGATGGTGAAACTGTACCAGCGTAATGAAGAGTAACAGCGAATGCAGCAGAATAAGAAGAACCAATTGCAGCAGAAGTCGCAGTAGCAGAAGCAAGAGGAACTCAAACAGCCAACAGGAAGTCTAGTAGCCAACAGGAACTCAAACAGCCAACAGGAAGTCTAGCAGCCGCAGGAGCAAAACGAGTCGATACAATGTA
This sequence comes from Ridgeia piscesae, assembly GCA_025642075.2. Classification (NCBI taxonomy): domain Eukaryota; kingdom Metazoa; phylum Annelida; class Polychaeta; order Sabellida; family Siboglinidae; genus Ridgeia; species Ridgeia piscesae. The sequence continues at coordinate 109,141 of JAODUO010000214.1, read as the reverse complement.
CTTAGATTTTAAAAAAGCCTTTGACAAAGTGCCACATCAAAGATTACTACTTAAACTAAAGGCCCATGGCATAGGAAATGGTATGATTAACTGGATAGAAAAATGGCTTATTGATAGAAGACAAAGAGTAGTAGTTGATGGGGACGTTTCAAACTGGAAATCGGTTTTGAGTGGAGTACCGCACGGATCAGTACTGGGACCTATTTTATTCTTAATATATATATATATATCAATGATTTGGATGATGATATAATAAGCAAGGTGCTGAAGTTTGCGGCAGACAAAATATTTTTTAGAAAAAATAAAAGTGATGCAGATAGACAGCAATTACAAGATGATCTGAATAGGTTGACCGAATGGTCTGAGAAGTGGCAAATGCTGTTTAATTTTGGGAAGTGTAAGTGCCTCCACATAGGACATGGGAATGAAGACGAACAATATACAATGGGTGACACTGTACTAAATACTACCGTAAAGGAAAATGACTTAGGATTAATTATTAATGCTGATATGAAGGTATCAGAGCAGTGCGGAATTGCAGCAGCGAAGGGAGACAAAATTGTTGGATTAATTAGGCGAAATATAGTGTACAAGGAAAAAGAACTAATAATACTGGGCTAGAGACCATATCGCAAGTAGATATTGATATACTAGAAAGAGTACAAAGGAGAGCAACCAAAATGATACAAAAACTCAGGAATATTAGTTATGAAATGCGTCTAAAAGAATGTGGATTAACAACACTAGAAACCAGGAGACTGAGAGGAGATCAGATAGAAGTGTTTAAAATATTGAATGGGTATGAAAATATTGACAGAAATATTTTTTTTCTCGGTTAAGGAAGAGAGAAGGACTAGAGGACATGGAATTACATTAGCAAAGAAGCAGTGTAGATTTGATATTAGAAAATGTTCACAAAGAACAGTAAATGAATGGAACAGGTTATCGGCTGATTGTGTAGTTGCTAGTAATGTTAATATGTTTAAAAATAAAATCGACATATACCTAAGAAGGACGGGGTACATTTAGATAGATAGGTTGGACTCTCGATAAGCCAAATGGCTTCCTAGTCCACCTGCCATCTAGAGTTGATTCTCTAGGTGGCGATCTTGTTAAATCTTGTTAAATCTTGTTGAGTCTTCATGTGTGATTTATAATTACTTGGTGACCTAGAGTAACTCGATGTTGTTGGCAGTGGTCACTAATTACGAGGGGCATCCAGAGCTGGTATTCACGGACGTGGTTTATGGGGTGCGACGACACCAGTGAATTGGTTTAATTAATGCGTGTCTAAAGCTTCATGGGCGACAAAACGAACGCTTAACCACTGCTTCTTTGATTCGCCGCCCTCAGGCGTGGTTCGTTGTATTCACGACGGCGCATCTTTGTTACTATAAATACACAGCGCTGACAACTTGATGATAGTGGGAACATGTGTACGTGTGTGCGTGTGCATGTTGTGTACGTGTACGTGTGCGTGTGCGTGTGCGTGTGCGCGTGCGCGTGCGCGTGCGCGTGCGCGTGCGCGTGCGCGTGCGCGTGCGCGTGCGCGTGCGCGTGCGCGTGCGCGTGCGCGTGCGCGTGCGCGTGCGCGTGCGCGTGCGCGTGCGCGTGCGCGTGCGCGTGCGCGTACGTGCACATACCACAGACACATACAGTACGTCTTTACTTATGTACTTAGTATAAAAATAGTTTCTAAACATTTGTGTAAGTTTATTACGGCTACGTTTTTATGACAACTCGACAAACAAGTTATTTAACAAAGGTGTTGACTACACTTTGCTGCGTCCCACAACTTATGAAATAATATAAATTAAATAATAAATCTTTATTAAATAATTGCAGTACAACTCCGGTTAAGTTTATGATTACCTTTGTAATTAATATTTATTGTTTTACAATGTCCAGATTATTGTCGCATTATCGTACTGCTGCACAAAGGAACCCGCTGTAACGTGACATCGTATAGTTAATTAATTGCCATGTTGACGGGCACTTGACCCAGTGGGTCGCCGGGTAAACACACCCTTTCAATGGCCGCTCACATTGCGTTGAATGTCACTCAATAGTGTTGTTCATGTTCCTTCTACCCGCTGGGTGGCAGATGTGGTCAAGGAGATGACCAGTGATGTCCTGTTCACCAGGTCGTTCCTGTCCTAAGACGGATGTTAGTCCAGACAGGACACGTTATCCTCGGGACGTGAGAAACATTCATGGAATGTGTTGGCAGAAACCTCCAATTACTTCTCCTCCGATCCTGCCCAAACAAACCCGTTAACGCAAGCAATACACCTCGAATCGCTCCCAACAATGACCAATGATCCGTTTATATCCCACTGAGTCGAGCTGTGTACGTTTGCCTATGTGCGTTTCCCTGTGTATGTTTGTCTGTGTACGTTTGCCTGTGTACGTTTGCCTGTGTACGTGTGCTTGTGTATGTTTGACTGTGTACGTTTGCCTGTGTACGTTTGCCTGTGTACGTTTGCCTGTGTACGGTCGTATATTTCATACGGTAATCTGCACGCTTTTTTTCTGATACATAATTATAAAAACATATTATTGAAAGCCCATGGTAAGGTTTGAGTTATATTAATTTGTTTAAATAATGTAATACTTTACTTAATGTAAATTTATTTATCGGTAGCTAAAAGTACTGCTAATTAGTGTGTATTTGAAAGCATTTTGTTTCTCGAAATGCCCAGGAAGCGTGTATGGTTTCGTAACTGCGGCGGGACAACGCCAGTGATCGTCTTGTACAATCTGCTCTTCCAGACATACGCTTTTCGAACGGAAGTGTTGGAAGAACGCATTGAACGTTATTTTTCTTTATCTTTTTATAAGGTTGTCATGGTCAAGGATGATTCGAAAGTATTGTCAATTGGCAACGGAACATACCGCATGGAATACTGGTTTTTCAAAACTGTACCACTGAGGCTGTCCAAACCCCGTACGACTCTCAAACACATCTCTTGTTGTACCACTGAGGCTGCCCAAGTCCCCGCACGACTCTCAAACACATCTCTTGGTGTACCACTGAGACTGTCCAAGTCCCCGCACGACTCTCAAACACATCTCTTGTTGTACCACTGAGGCTGTCCAAGTCCCCGCACGACTCTCAAACACATCTCTTGTTGTACCACTGAGGCTGTCCAAGTCCCCGCACGACTCTCAAACACATCTCTTGGTGTACCACTGAGGCTGTCCAAGTCCCCGCACGACTCTCAAACACATCTCTTGTTGTACCACTGAGGCTGTCCAAGTCCCCGCACGACTCTCAAACACATCTCTTGTTGTTCCACTGAGACTGTCCAAGTCCCCGCACGACTCTCAAACACATCTCTTGTTGTACCACTGAGGCTGTCCAAGTCCCCGCACGACTCTCAAACACATCTCTTGTTGTACCACTGAGACTGTCCAAGTCCCCGCACGACTCTCAAACACATCTCTTGTTGTACCACTGAGACTGTCCAAGTCCCCGCACGACTCTCAAACACATCTCTTGTTGTACCACTGAGGCTGTCCAAGTCCCCGCACGACTCTCAAACACATCTCTTGTTGTACCACTGAGGCTGTCCAAGTCCCCGCACGACTCTCAAACACATCTCTTGGTGTACCACTGAGACTGTCCAAGTCCCCGTACGACTCTCAAACACATCTCTTGGTGTTCCACTGAGGCTGTCCAAGTCCCCGCACGACTCTCAAACACATCTCTTGTTGTACCACTGAGGCTGTCCAAGTCCCCGCACGACTCTCAAACACATCTCTTGTTGTTCCACTGAGGCTGTCCAAGTCCCCGCACGACTCTCAAACACATCTCTTGTTGTACCACTGAGGCTGTCCAAGTCCCCGCACGACTCTCAAACACATCTCTTGTTGTACCACTGAGGCTGTCCAAGTCCCCGCACGACTCTCAAACACATCTCTTGTTGTTCCACTGAGGCTGTCCAAGTCCCCGCACGACTCTCAAACACATCTCTTGTTGTACCACTGAGGCTGTCCAAGTCCCCGCACGACTCTCAAACACATCTCTTGTTGTTCCACTGAGACTGTCCAAGTCCCCGCACGACTCTCAAACACATCTTTTGGGTTGTACCACTGAGGCTGTCCAAGTCCCCGCACGACTCTCAAACACATCTCTTGTTGTACCACTGAGGCTGTCCAAGTCCCCGCACGACTCTCAAACACATCTCTTGTTGTACCACTGAGACTGTCCAAGTCCCCGCACGACTCTCAAACACATCTCTTGTTGTACCACTGAGACTGTCCAAGTCCCCGCACGACTCTCAAACACATCTCTTGTTGTACCACTGAGGCTGTCCAAGTCCCCGCACGACTCTCAAACACATCTCTTGGTGTTCCACTGAGACTGTCCAAGTCCCCGCACGACTCTCAAACACATCTCTTGGTGTACCACATAATCTATGGGACTCCCAACCGAGAGGAAGACAGTTGACAGTTACCTACCAGCGGTCTGTCTGGTGTCAGCCTACTGTCTTATTAGCTTTGGGTCAATCGTGTTCTTGCTAAGTATTTTCCGAATTTCTCTCCCTGTTTACACCCGCCATCACCAGTACATCAGAGGTTTCTTTTTGAGCCAAGGTCATTTCGAAGTGCCCCGTAACAGAGACATCCACAAAGTTAACCATGTAAATTCCCAAATAGACAATTACTTCCTTATATTCTAAGCTATCTGCAAGCGACACGTATGAGTTATAATTCAACTTGATGCAGGCGACACGTGTTTTCTCGACCAAGAAGGCAGCTTCAAGCGATGCTTCCTGTTCTCGACGGAGGCGAAGACGTGGCCGGAGGCGAGGGCGGCGTGTCGGGCCAAGGACGGGGCGATGACTGTCATGAAACAATGGGAAGACCTGAACATTGTCAGAAAGGTAGCGTCAACGTGAACCTGTTTTCATTACTCTAGCCAGAAACATGTGGCGAACATCGCTTCTCGTGTGAAGAACAATGTCGCGCTCGCCTTGTGGCTATTTCAACATTTTAATGTGTCAGCTGTCAGCAGTACAGCTGTGTATAGTGTGTAGTGTGTATAGTGTGTAATGTGTATAATGTGTAATGTGAGTAATGTGTAATGTGTAATGTGTGTAATGTGTGTAATGTGTGTAATGTGTGTAATGTGTGTAATGTGTGTAATGTGTGTAATGTGTGTAACGTGTATAGTGTGTAATGTGTAATGTGTATAGTGTGTAATGTGTATAGTGTGTAACGTGTATAATGTGTAATGTGTATAATGTGTAATGTGTATAGTGTTTAATGTGTATGCACGTCCTGAGTCACACAGTGGAACATCGTTGAAAAGAAGAGTTTAGATCGTCTCATTTACGCGTGCGCGAGACTCAGCGGGGAATTTAATCTAAGCGGATCGCCGACAGCGCCTGTTTGTGTACAGAAAACACGGCTCTTTGTTCGATGTTGTACAGGTGCACGTAGAGTGTAGCGACACCCGCCGGGCATAGAGATGGTATCTAGTCACACTCCCTCTGACCACAGGTGTCTGACCACAGGTGTCCGACCCGTAAATAGGTGACACTTCCGGAAGATCATTAACAACTTAACACTCATTGCGCGTGGCGGTCAGGTCACTGAGACATTTCCGGAAGTGTTGCTTATAATCTAATAATCCTTACCAATACACAAGTGAGCTTGTTTCTGTGTTTTGTTTGCTAGGATATAACAGTATTCGCAAAAAAAAGTTAAGACTTTTGAAATGTCGGCCATCTAACAGCGAACCTGTTGCCTTGTGAAGCGTATTACGTGCGTAGATACTGAGGACGTGACACGTCGTGTTTATTGGAGGTGTTTTCGTACAATCCTACAAAATGGCTCACAGAGAAGACAGCTAAATGGTCAGTCTTCTGTGACCTGTTGCCGTAGTGTTTATTTGTGTTCTTATATACGAGTGACGTGTCACGTGTCACGTACTGCTGCAGGCAATGATGAAGCAGGGCTGGATCACGGCGTGGATCGGAGCATCTCGTAAGGCTGTGACGTGGAAGTGGGAGGGAACTGACGCTGATGGTAGGTAGCTCATGTAACCTCCTTCTCCCTCTCGCTCTCGCTCTCGCTCTCGCTCTCGCTCTCCTCTCCTCTCCTCTCCCTCTCCCTCCTCTCCTCTCCCTCTCCCTCTGTCATACAACAAAGAAAGACAACCGAAAAGCTTCTTATTTCAGCAGTCTTAAAATAGCATATTCTGTGCATCTGTGTGTAACTGATAATTTATTGACTACCAAATGTACACCTACATAACACGTCCCCAGTAATGCTTATCAATGACTGTTGAGTTTGATCGATCACTTTGACCCTCCCACTGCCATTGCCCCATCCCACATTTACCTACTCCGGACGTGTATCTCGTGGTGCTGGCAAAACGTGTTCCTTCCGTCTGTCGACCTGTGTCCGCTGGGAATTCCCTTCCGAATCACAGTTACTTACAATGGTTGTCTGTCAGCATTAACAATGTCTTCACCATTTCTGTCCGCATATGTCGACCGTCACTAAAGCGCTATTGTTACGTATTGCCGGGACGAAGTCGCGAGTAGAGCCATCATGTGTATCATATCATGTATGTCATGTGTATCGTGTGTATCGTATGTATCGTATGTATCGTGTGTATCATATGTACCGTGTGTACAATGTGTACCATGTGTACCATGTGTATCATGTGTGCCATGTGTACAATGTGTACAATGTGTACAATGTGTACAATGTGTACCATGTGTACCGTGTGTACCGTGTGTACCGTGTGTACCGTGTGTACCGTGTGTACCGTGTGTACCGTGTGTACCGTGTGTACCGTGTGTACCGTGTGTACCGTGTGTACCGTGTGTACCGTGTGTACCGTGTGTACCGTGTGTACCGTGTGTACCGTGTGTACCGTGTGTACCGTGTGTACCGTGTGTACCGTGTGTACCTGTGTACCATGTGTACCATGTGTACCATGTGTACCATGTGTACCATGTGTACCATGTGTACCATGTGTACCATGTGTACCATGTGTACCATGTGTACCATGTGTACCATGTGTACCATGTGTATCATGTTCTAGGCGTTGGCAACTACAGCAAGTGGGGCCTGCAGCGGCCCAAGGACGCCGACTCTCAGCTCGACTGTGTCATGGTGGTGCCCTACTCGGGGTTCGTCTGGCAGGACATGCCCTGCGCCTTCTCCGTCGGCTACGTCTGTGAGACTGGTAAGTGGCGGTCTGAAAGTGGTGGTGGCGGTGGCGGTGGTGGAGTTGGTGCGGTGGTGCCGTTGGTGCCGTGGTGGAGTGGATCCGGTGGTGCCGTGGTGGTGGTGGAGTGGGTGCGGTGGTGGTAGGGTGGGTGCGGTGGTGCCGTGGTGGTGGTGGGGTGGGTGCGGTGGTGCCGTGGCGGTGGTGGAGTGGGTGCGGTGGTGCCGTGGCGGTGGTGGAGTGGGTACGGTGGTGCCGTGGTGGTGTGTGGAGTGGGTGCGGTGGTGCCGTGGTGGTGGTGGAGTTGGTGCGGTGGTGCCGTGGTGGTGGTGGAGTTGGTGCGGTGGTGCCGTGGTGGTGGTGGGGAGTTGTGCGGTGGTGCCGTGGTGGTGGTGGAGTTGGTGCGGTGGTGCCGTGGTGGTGGTGGAGTTGGTGCGGTGGTGCCGTGGTGGTGGTGGTGGAGTGGGTGCGGTGGTGCCGTGGTGGTGGTGGAGTGGGTGCGGTGGTGCCGTGGTGGTGGTGGAGTGGGTGCGGTGATGACGATGATGGTGGTAATGATGTCTGGCCGTGAAGGTTGTGACGTGGGTGACGGTGAGGGTGAGGTGACGGTGACGGTGACGGTGACGGTGACGGTGACGGTGATGACGGCGGCAGTTGGGATAGTGGAGGCGATTGTGACAATTTGACACGGTTGTAGTGTCTCTCATTATATATGCGACACACTGTCACACTGTCACATTGTCACACTGTCACACTGTCACACTGTCACACTGTCACACTGTCACACTGTCACACTGTCACACTGTCACACTGTCACACTGTCACACTGTCACACGAGCGCCACACTGACGGTCATTCGCCATCACTGTCAGTTGGGCACATGTCCCGGGCGGCGACGATGGATGAGTGATTATGAAATGTGATCGCTCGAGGCGTTGTCACTGCCTCGAGTGTGTCGTCGTGTCTCAGTGTCATATCATAACCGACGTTATTAGATGATATTCCGAGTTACGCAAGGCGTCACAGTTGTCATTAAAATATGCGACTTTATGCAATACATTGTAGTAATTTAACTATGTCGTCCGCGCACACACACATTTATTAGACGCCTTGTATAGATCATAAAGGGTTATTGTTTTGAGAGAAAGCACTGATGACGTAAACCACGACCTATAGTAACAATAGTCATGTTAAGTCAGACTTAAAATACTTCTCATGAATATCTTATCAAATTTAGTGTACTTATATTCTTAATTTTATTATTATTAGTAGTAGTAGTAGTATAATCATAATGTTGTAATTACTACAGTAGGTATTATTATCATTATAATTACTATTATATGGTTATTATTATCACTATTGCCTTCATATCAACTATCACCCATCACCCGTCACCTGCCACCCGCCACCCGCCACCCATCCACCCATCACCCATCACCCACATCCACCACCCATCACCCACCATCCACCACCCACCACCCACCACCCACCACCCATCACCACCACCCACCACCCATCACCCACCACCCACCACCCATCACCCATCACCCACCACCCACACCACCACACCACCCACCCATCACCCACCACCCCATCACCCACCACCCACCACCCATCACACCACCACATCACCCACACCCACACCCACACCACCATCCCACCCACCACCCACCACCCACCACCCACCACCCATCACCCATCACCCACCACCACCACCCATCACCCACCACCCATCACCACCACCCATCACCCACCACCACCACCCATCACCCACCACCCACCCACCACACACCACCCCACCCACCACCCATCACCCACCACCCACCACCCATCACCCACACCCACCCACCACCCGGCATAGGTGATAGGATAGGTTATTTCCCATAACTCGGTATTATAACTTAAACCACGAGTGTCACTGTATCGGTGTCTCCTAGCTATTGTTTCTTCTGCAGACGTCGGCACCAAGTTGTGCGCGGAAGGCAGCAGTCACTACGACGAGGTGCTCGTGGTGGGCAGACGCTGCTTCCTCGTCAAGAACACGGAGGTGAGCTGGTTCCTAGCGCGGGAGATCTGCGAGAAGGCCGGCGCCAAACTCGCAACCATCGACCGCCAGGAAATACAGGTAGGAGACAGAGAGAGAGACAGATAGATACAGATAGAGACAGATAGAGACAGATAGAGACAGATAGAGACAGATATAGACAGACAGAAACAGATAGAAGCAGATAGAGGCAGATAGAAGCAGATAGAGAGAGATAGAGACAGATGGAGACATATAGAGACAGAAAGAGACAGATAGAGACATTAGAGACAGGTAGAGACAGCTAGAGACAGATAGAGCTAGATAGAGCTAGATAGAGACAGATAGAGACAGATAGAGACAGATGGAGACAGTAGAGACATATAGAGACATATATAGACAGTAGAGACAGATAGAAACAGATAGAGACATATAGAAACAGCTAGAGACAAATAGAAATAGTAGAGACAGAAAGAAACAGCTAGCGACAGATAGAGACAAATAGAAGCAGGTAGAGACAGATAGAGATAGATAGAGACATATAGTAGTTGTAGTAGTAGTGCAATGGTGTAATGGTGCTGGTGGTGGTGATGGGTGTTGTTGCTGTGAGGGTGACAGTATGGGCAGTGACGGTGGCCGGCGGTGAGGGTTGAGATGTCACTCTGTCTCCCGACGTGTGATTGTAGGACCGTCTGACGCGAGCGTCGCCCGGCACCAACGCCATGGTCAACGGCTACTGGGTCGGTCTGAGACGGGTCGAGTGGACATGGATCAGTGGTCAGTGACCTCTACTATATCTCTGTCAGTGTGACAGTTACACACTCTGACGCACACACACACACACACACACACACACACACACACACACACACACACACACACACACACACACACACACACACACACCACACACACACACACACACACACACAGCACCACACCTCACACACACACACACAGACAAACACACCACACACACACACACACAACACCACACACACACACACACACACACACACAACACCACACACACACACACACACACACACACACACACACACACACACACACCACCACACACACACACACACACACACACACACACACACACACACACACACACACACACACACACACACACACACACACACACACACACACACACACACACACACACACACACACACACACACACACACACACACACACACACACACACACACACAACACCACACACACACCACACCACACCACACACACACATTCATATATCCGATACATTCTTATATATCCCCAAAAGAATGTAATTTCTATTATTTTATTCCATAGTCTCGGCAACCAACACCCCAGGTCATTGGTACAGTTGTGTCCAGTGCCGCCACCTGTCGTAAGTATTTAGAACTTCGTATTTGAGTGCGCCTTTGCGGATTTTAACGAAATTCTGTAACATTTTATAATGATATGAGATGGCGTTGTACACACGGAAAGTTTCTGGGCTTACCTGAGTGACACTTGTTACTTGAGTGACACTTCGCTTGGTTGTGCAGGGGACGAGATCGAGTATCCGTACTGGGAGTCGAGTCAGCCGAGCAGACACGGCAGCTGCGTGCGCATGGAGAAGTTTGACAGCGAGACCTATCTCTGGGGAAACTGGAACTGTCTCGAGCAACTACGATACGTGTGTGAACTCGGTGAGTGTGTGTGTGGTGCGTGTGTGCGTGTGTGTGTGTGTGTTGTAGATGTAGATGAGATGTGTGTGTGTGTGTGTGTGCGTGTCGTGTGTGTGTGTGTGTTGTGTTGTGTGTGTGTTGTGTGTGTGTGTGTGTGTGTGTGTGTGTGTGTGTGTGCTGTGGTGTGTGTGTGTGTGTGTGTGTGTGTGTGTGTGTGTGTGTGTGTGTGTTGTGTGTGTGTGTGTGTGTGTGTTGTGTGTGAGTATTTGTTATTATATATAATATGAAATATTTGTGTATATATAATATATATATATATATATATATATAATATATATATATATATATATATATTATATTTACGTCATGTTGCATGCATGATCATGCATGTATTGCATACATTTACTATGTGCGTGCGTGCGTACGTGTGAGAGCGCATTAGTGCATGCGTGATGGTGTGGGCGCCTGTAACTGCGGGTACACATATACTCATCATACATAGTAGTTTTGACCGTCTATCGTCATTGTAGATATCTCGGACGAGACTCCGACGATAATCACAGAAGCGACATCGATGATGACGTCGGTGACAACGAGCGACACGAGAGTTAGTAGCACAGCCACGAGTAGAAAGACCTATCACAGCACCTCCCGTCACGTGACACTAAAGTCGACGTCACCAGTTCCTGTCACTACAGCTGTAAGAACCAAGACACCCGTCGCCACGTCACCAAAGTCGACATCACCAGTTCCTGTCACAACAATTGGAAGTTCCCAGACTGAATCTCCCCCTGCACGCGAAGTCTTTCCCCGGGCGTGTCGCTACATTGACATTGCGGTGATTCTAGACGTCTCGGGGTCCGAAACGAACAGCGCAAAGGCGGTCAGCTTTATCGCGTCCCTTTTTACCCAGTATAACGTCAGTTCCGGCTGCGTGCGCGTCTCTGTGATGACGACATCGAGCGCCAACAGCGGCGGCATTCTGTTTCACCTGAACTCACACAACGACACGGACGCGCTACTGGGCGATATACGGGGACTTTCTTGGAACGACCAGAGCGACAGCGTGTTCACCGAGCTGCGCGCGGCACGCCGGGATGTGTTTACCTCCGCCAACGGGGATCGCCGCGCAGCGACAAATATCATCGTGTTAGTGACTGACGGCGACTCGCCGGAAGGGTACAGCGGCGACGAGGTGGTGCAGGCGCTCAAAGAAAACATCACCGTCGTCGTCGTCGCCGTCGACTGCAACGCCCCCGTGCGGAATCATCTCGCAGCGATCACGAGCGCCCCTAGCGAGAAACACCTGATAGACGTGGACAGCTTCGAGTCGCTTCCTAATGCGCTTGGTAGACTGTCGAAACTCATCCTGTTCTACTCGTCAGAGGGACCTTTTTACGACAGTTACACCCGTAGCAATGTCGTTGACGGAACGACGACACTCGCGCAAAGAACGACACGTAACATCCCCGTTACGCCGACGGTAACGGCCGCTGACGCCACCAACGACACCAGTAGTAGCACGACAGTCGGACGGTCGAACGGCGCCAACAAAAGCGTCGACGACGACGTGACGTGGCGACCGCCTGAAGTGTCCATGTCTCCACCCGGCGCTACCCCGAACTCCGTGACCGGCGGACGCATGGGGCCGTATCCAGGTATTGTCTTGATAGTGTGCGTGTTTGGGTCACACACACACACACACACACACACACACACACACACACACACACACACACACACACACACACACACACACACACACACACACACACACACACACACACACACACAACACACACACACACACACACGCACGCTCGATAGCACCCCACACGCACACGCACACGCACACGCACACGCACACGCACACGCACACGCACACGCACACGCACACGCACACGCACACGCACACGCACACACGCACCACAGCACACGCACACAAACACAAACACAAACACAAACACAAACACAAACACAAACACAAACACAACACACAACACACAACACACAACACACAACACACAACACACAACACACAACACACAACACACAAACACAAACACAACACACAACACAACACAAACACAAACACAAACACAAACACAAACACAAACACAAACACAAACATATATATATATATATATATATATATATATATATATATATATATATATATATATATATTTTGTGTGTATATATATATATATATATATATATATATATATAATATATATATCATATATAATATATCATATATATATAATATATATATATATATGTATATATATATATATATATATATATATATATATATATGTTATATATATATATATATATAAAATATATATATATATATATATATATATATATATATATATAGAACGTCATAAAGTTTCGCTAGTTATTTAGTCCATGTAGTAAGCCCTTAGCAATGTTCGCAATTTGAAAGCAATTTTAAAAAGCAAGTTTATTAAATAAACACCTAGTTGATATCATTATCATCACAAACTGCCATGAATTATTGCATTTTATCTTAGAATAAAATATCCTATGTATTGTTACCGTTCTACACATGACAGCATCTTTTCCGATGTCTTGGTCATGTCGTAAATAAGACTGTTACAATTGAGAGTTGCGTCTTGAGGTAGGACCGTACTGTGTGACTGCGAGTCAGGCGTTCACATGTTTGTTTCAGTGCTGGCAATCTCGCTAGCTTTCGCTGGCGTCGTTATTGCTGCCGCTGTCATCATATTCGTCATGGTCGTTCGTAGGAAGAAAAGGTAATTACAAATTAGTCTCTCGCATGAGAGGTGATGCTTTGCAAAGGTGAGGTAAAGACATTTCTGCACTATTTTCACGCCTTGCTTCGCTTGGCTTCGCTTGGATGTGGCGTTATGATGTCATTTTATTGAATGCACAATATGAATATTGCTTCGCTTTGTGTCGCTTAAGAACACTTGAGCTGTTGATCATTGTACGTGATCTCTATGTCGATGAATTGTACGTGTCGCCACTCACTATGTCTGTGTCTTGTCTTTACGCGTGCACCCATTGTTCGTAGGAAGAAACACTACAGACCGGACAACGCCATCGCGTAAGTGACCGGTCACGTGGTGGGGTACTTTTACAATGCTTCGTTACATCGCTACTCTTATTTTGGAATGCTAAATATAACGTTTGATTTAATGGGTGGGCGACATTCGGCAACGTTTCTCCGGAAACTGCAGATGAATGCGATGAGAGTAGATTAAACTTTGCGCGAAGTAAGTAGCCTCACGTTGTGAGCATATCGATTATGAATTCTTCACAGCTCCACTTTACTGTTACGATTGCGACATTTACCGATCATTGTGATTGCGCGTTTTGTGTTGTTAAAAGTCAAATAGGGCACCAATCATGACCTTGAAAGTGTAATTTGTAACAAATTAATTAAGTATAAAATACAGAATTGTAAAAAGAAATATGCTTTTGAACAGTAGTACCTTTGACATCTACCAAGACGTTCTGTACACACGTACGCACACACGCACACACGCACGCATCCGCCCGTACGCACGTGTATATTAAGTGCATATATAATCATGTTCATGTCAGAATGTTTTACGTGGTGCCTTCGCAGATTGCAATTCTTATATTTACAATTGTTTGCCTGCTGTGTTATAACAGTTTTCCATTGTTACCGTATGTGTGTGAACGGTAAAATTGTGTATAAATGTGTTGCCAAAACGATAAACTTGTCATGATTAATTGCTGATATTACATTATAAATATGTTCCAGGTGTTACGCTTACTTTGTCGCATTGCTAGATTTACAATAATATGACAAGGGTCAGGATTACAAATGTGTTTTCCCAACTGTTCTGTGTGTCGCCATAGCTTCCTGCTACGTTTTCGATTGTGTTGCCTGTGCGCTGTGCTTGTGTGGCTTGCGGAAGCTATAATTGACACCTTTGTCAGATACGCCTCATGCGTTCTTGCACACGCACGCACGCACGTCCTGCCCCCTGTCCACTGTACCAGCTCGTGTATAACGTCACCATTGCACGCAGGTGGCAGAAGTGGCGACTCACAGACATCACGTGCACCAATGATTGTCCCGTAGTAAAGTGAGTCATTCGCTTCAGCTGTAGCGTTGATGTGGGTCAGTGGTCTGACGTAGAAACTTGGGCTCCGGTGTAGCGCCGCTGTGGCGGTCCAGAAGGTCGAGCGGTCCAGAACGTCGAAGGTTAGCGGTTCGTGTCAAAAGGTTAGCGGTTCATGGCAAAGGTCGGCCCGACGGTCTGCAATTCACCATGTTTACGCTGGTCACAGTAGACGTTAACCTTTGTCATGCATGTAAGAAGTCCACAAACAACACTCAAAACGAGGTGGAACGACATCCTGGACCGGATATACATTCCAGACTGGCTAGCCGCGGGCCGTAACGTCGCGCTAACCTTTGTCATGAACCGCTAACCTTTGCCATGAACCGCTAACCTTTGCCATGAACCGCTAACCTTCGACGTTCTGGACCGCTCGACGTTCTGGACCGCCACACCGCTGTCGCGCTTACATTATATAATATCTAGGTGACGTTTCTGCGCATGCGCGTATCTCGGGAATGTATATTTAGCACCACCTACGACTGTGGCGCTTACGTTTATCCGTTATATTTTATATGGGTGATGTTTATGTGCTTGCATTATAAAACGTTTGCTTTCTGTGGACATAAATAATTTCTGTCGTAAAAGAGTTCCATCTCCACGCATACATCACGTGATGTCACTCTTATGATTATAGGTCTGGTCACAAATTGTAATTAATACTCTACTAATACCGATCGTGTTTCTACAACAAACATATTTATCTACTAGATAATATTGATCACCACCGAATCTATTGGCGCCAAATATTATGCTTTACGTATACACATAGACATCACCCGGGTAAAATATAATGCCCGGATAAATGTAAGCGCGACACCGCATTGATCCTTTTAACAACATGAAGACGGATTGTAGGAGGGGCTTTGTACGTAGCTAGTATATACCCTCTGCATCTACAACAACCGCCTTGTAGTGGTGGGGTTTTGGTGCAATTGATCTAACCCTCAAGTGACCTGTTGCCTATCAATAACTTCCGTCACAAATCAAAAACCGGATGCCGAACGAGACACGCTTTGGATGTTCCGTTGTAATGTTTGGGATATTCCGTCCCCAAATATATTTCTTTACGACAACTTGTCGTCGCCAAAAACATAAGACAAAGTTGTTCCAGCACGAACTGGATGCGTGAAATATTTATTTCGCAGACGTCTTAAATATCCGCTTTAATACTATATTTCACACGTATTCCTGATATAGTCAATGCCGGCGTCGCAACCGTTCACACAGTCGTCAGCCATTTTTTTACCGAGACGGAATACATTGTTAGGCAACAAGGCTCGCGATGGACTCGTCAATTGTTTGATAGTATGAATGTGCATGTGATTTCATGTGAAATCATCATACTCATCGCTGATTGGCGCAGGCTTCATTTTGTGATGATTGAACGAAACTGAAAATCCAATAATATAACCACGAGAGCTGTGTGCCATGCACGGGTATACCGTTGGACCGGTGTTTTGTACGGTTTTTAAACACGTTGTTTTAATCATCAAAATCGTGATTCTGCACGGTATTCTGTATCAAACAAACTGACAATACGTTATGTGTTCCAAACCATATAACTCATGCAAACTGAACGACAAGAAAAGAGATTCGACACATCCTGGCGTTCATTTCCGGCCAAAAAACGCACTTCCGGAAAGGTAGATGATACATACCGATTGGTGGCTTTGCCATGTCTATACGCACTACTGCTACACAACAATGACTTAACTTGACATATTGAGAAAACCCCCGTGTAGCTACCGTCCACCATATCGACTACAGCACGTACCGTGTACTGTCGAAAACGACATGTCACACAACTCTAACCGCATGTTGGTGGTTCTCTAATTATATCTTGGTGGTCTTTACTGACAGTCTCCGTGGTGGCGTCTTCTTGTGTTTCTGTCGTACATGTGAGGTGTGGAATCATGCCGCCTTGCTTCGTGTTAACCTTCCTCTGACACATTGTGGGTAAACCAACATCGCAACTGTCAGTCTCAGTCGGTGCCTTCTCGACTCCATTAATTTCTTCATGTTTTTCTGGCTCAGTACTGGTGTCCTAGAACGTTGTGATATCACCTACAATACGGTATGGCATGTGTGTGCTATGATGTAGTTTAGTTGTGATGAAATCATCAGTTATACTGCGCATGGTTCGGTCAAACATCGGACTGTATTTGCACGCGCTAATATAAGGCAGATGAACTTGTAAGTAACCCTGCCCCTTTTGAGATATTTTGTTGTTGTGGAACTGTGCACCGTGTGTCTATTCCACACTCTCAATATATGTCACTTCTCATGCTAACAATCGTCCTTAATTACTGTTAGTTTCCAGCCTCATACATACGACAAACGTACGCAGAGACCCCAGGTTTGTAATTTGCTTGTGGAA
This sequence comes from Ridgeia piscesae, assembly GCA_025642075.2. Taxonomy (NCBI): domain Eukaryota; kingdom Metazoa; phylum Annelida; class Polychaeta; order Sabellida; family Siboglinidae; genus Ridgeia; species Ridgeia piscesae. Next base: position 91,734 of record JAODUO010000214.1, on the reverse strand, counting down.
CTGTTAGTTTTTTTGAAAACAGAAGTATTTTGAGGATGTAATAAATAATTAGATGTAAGATGTAAAATATTGTACATGGCACGATTACTGATTATAGTCTAAGACACATAATCGCCTGCACACATATGTAGACAATCTTCAAAATGAAGCGTGCGTCGAGTCATTTGTTCACTGTAACAAATCTCTCCGACAGGACGTTCTACATTTCAAGATGGCCGCCGTGCAAGTGGTATGGTCGCTAGCATAGGCGTCGCAACGATATTGTTACTCATCACGTTTCAGCAATTATTTATTTTTAGTCAATTTAATATTTAGCCCAAACCCTATCCACTGTCATGGTGCAGTTGCAATCGATATATATCTTGAAAAAGATTTGAAGATTTGCAAATTGATATAACGATTTGGAGATTTGCATATATTTAGTTGAATTGATAAACGTCTGATATTTGTCCAAATCCTTCCTACCTAAGTTTCAATAAAATTAAGTTGTTCAAAGTGTTTCAGTTCCTGCGAAGAAAAAAGTGACTACAAATACAAATTAATGGTCTGGTTTTGTGTTAAGCTACATGTATGCTACAAATGACAAATTATGTTATTTTCTCATCCGACACATTTCTGGGGTATATGAATCATTCGTATGCATTCTGAGAAAGTTATATGTAACAAATATAATACATAACAATCATGTAATCAATGTGTGTGTTGATGTTTCATTGCATAATACATTGTTCAACATAACATAATTACATGAATTACATATTCCAAATGGAAACAACATATTTAACAAAAGTACCTAGTCTCGGTAATTTTGTAACATTTGCAACACTAAATAATTGATTCCCTTTAAGCCTATTCCGTCTTACTCTGTCACAGAGATATTAGTTGTATTTTGTTGCGTGTCTGTGTAGTTGTAAACGCAGGCCATACAGTAATATCATAACACGTGTCTCCTGCTTCCGGACTATTGCGAAGAGTTGGGGGGCGGGCGGATATTGAGAAACGGGTGCAATAATGCATATCGAACACGTGTGTTTGTTGTCATTCAAGGTCCATCATGTGTTGTGTGTTACGATACAGCCTCGCCTCGCATATCCAGGTTTCCTTGTGGTTTGTGCCCATTTGATATATCCTGTAATAAGAAGGTCTCCCCGTTATGAGGTGGACCCTTCGTTAACCCAAATCAGAGTAACCAATAAAACTGACTTTTATGCTAACTCAACAAAGACGAGAGCAAATTATATTCGGTGTTTTCAAACTCATATAAATAACAAATAACAGTCAGTTTGTTTGTTTGTTTGTTTGTTTGTTTTTGTTTGTTTGTTTGTTTGTTTGTTTGTTTGTTTGTTTTGAGGTACATTCTGTTTTCAGTATTTCTATATCTTTTAAATATTTCCAAATATAGTTGCGTTATAATAACACCGTTATAATTGTCACGTAAATAATGATTAAGACATTTATTAATAGGCGGTCCACCATTACGTTTCAATAAAGCGAGAGTCTATTTAGAATTTTCCAATATAATGTTTTTTAATATAGAATAAATATGATGATGGTACACTGCGCGTTAAATTGCGTTTATTAAGATGGATTAAACAATATTTTGTTCGACCGCGAAATGCATACCGTACAGCAAGCAATCGCTCACAGCGTAAACACTCGACGGTAGCAGCGGCGTGTTCCTATAGCCGACTGACAACACGCAACACTAAGCTGGGATAGGAGTTTTTTCTTCAATTTTCCCATTCTTATATTATATATTATTTATTCGTTATCTTCACGAAACATTGCTACACGTGCATTGGTAGTAGATGCACCACTTTCAATGTGGTCTGAAGACGTCTACCGGCATCGCCTTTCAGACGCAACATTCACACAAAATAAAACCATGCCATGGTCCAACCCAAGACAGTGTATCTGACAAATAAAAACGCCGTTATCGAAACTAAATAACGTTATTTGAAAACACCGAAAACCATTGCGATCTGAAAAGAAACCGTTGCAGTAACGGGAGACCGGGCATCTGGTGAACCGTCCGACTACACGTAATGGGCCTGACAACAACGGTTAAAAACCAATTATGGTGTCTCTTTAAGCACGCATGCGTATATTTTGACCGTCTCCAGTACGTGTGACTTACAGTTTCACTTGTAATAGAGAGCGGTATATTACCAAGTAAGCTTAGTTAGGCTTTGTGTCGCAGTGTATGGGCGAGAATGAATGAATTCATATACGATACCGTACGGTACGGTACGGTTGCGTTGCGTTGCGTTGCGTTGCGTTGCGTTGCGTTGCGTTGCGTCGCGTCGCGTCGCGTCGCGTCGCGTCGCGTCGCGTCGCGTCGCGTCGCGTCGCGTCGCGTCGCGTCGCGTCGCGTCGCGTCGCGTCGCGTCGCGTCGCGTCGCGTCGCGACGCGACGCGACGCGCGACGCGACGCGACGCGACGCGACGCGACGCGATGCGATGTGTGATGACCGTGGCAAATAGCGTTCACTTACCTGTATATTAACAGTCGAGTAGAATAGTGACGTACGTGTCCACTACACATATGATGTAGTCGTCTACAGCCGTCCCTGGGGAAAAACAGGCTGTCACCGGGCGACGATAAACCCGCGTCACACCACATGTCAAAATTGTCATAAAGCAAAATAATTGACATCGCATCAATAAGAACATAGGTTTTACCTGTTGGGATAACTAACTTTAACTATCGGGTTTTTTCAGACGTCGCTCTTCGCAGATTTACACACAGTATCTTGTTGGTTTCTCACCCAACTGGGTGGTTGTATTATTAATATGTTGTTTATTATTATCCAAAAGCATTCGTATTACACTCAGTAACCTGCTGTATCGCCTACGCTGTTCTGTTGATTCCACAAACATAAGACTCTGTACCGGAACCTCTGACCAGCTACGTCATCATATATCGCGACATGATGATGGTTACTCGTTAAAAATAAAATGGCGAACGTTAAAAAGAATTTAATGTTCAGGACTGTTACAAGATGGCTATATGTGTGTAACGTCTTTTACAGTTTCATTTTGTATGGCAATGCAAACACGCACGCACACACGCACACACGCACGCACGCACGGACACACGCGCGCGCGATTCTCAACCGTGTTCCCAACGAAAACACATCGCTATTAACTGGATATCGTACATCTTACGTTTCAAATCGCTGTTTTTTGTACTTTTGTGGGCAAAGAGCGAAGGAATAGAAAGGCCCGCTCAGGCTATTTGTTTAGGTTTGACATGAAGCTAAACGAATCATTGAACCACCTGGCGGCCTTGTTGTGTAACCGGTGGGCATCAGTATAGGACAACCCGGCTGTGAAGATGACGTCTGACCACTGTGACGTACAGCGGCTCAGTGTGCTTAGAGCTTCGGATTGTCCATCAAGAGAAGTCGAATTAATAATGCGCCATCTTCTCGCGCGCTAAGGGTCGCTGCCGCTGATTACGTCAGTACCAGGCACTGGCTGATCCCTTCGCACAAGTTCAGCCAATGGAATCGCCGACCAAATATTCGAATACACAACACCGTTCACTTGTTCGTACGAATGGGCGAACGGGTCATTATATTGACATTCCAAACGCTGTGTATCCGCCTACAAATCGGGGCGGGTGTCTGCGCTGTTTTCACGCTACTGATGAAGTTAGCTGCCCGTTCGACTCGGCTACATTTCACGTTTTGCACACGAGATCAGCCAGAGCTAGTTGTGTGTCACAAACTGGCCGGCGTCGTGAGGGTGTGTTTTGCTGTCGTGTTATACGTTGGACAATCTTGTTCACTCTACGTCGCTCAAGTTCACTTAGTCTGTATACACGACTATCCGGCTGTGTACACGCGGGGTGGATATTTGGTAGCCGACATTCTCCTCGCATTAATTGCAGCGTGACCGGCTTCACAGACAAGTCGCGATAGTGTTCGAGTGAAAGGTTCTACCAGGACGTGTGACGTGTAGAACGCTTTGAGTGATCCCACGGACTGGATCGTTCGCTGTGAGAGACAACCCTTTACTTTAGGTTTACCGTCACAAGTCAGATTCATCGTCATCGTAACTACGGCTTATTCCACGTGGACACATTTCGGCGTCTGGACGAATTCGCACGATTCCACCGGTTGCTAAGGGGCGCCAGTGGACGCCGCAGCGCAATATGGCGACCATTGCTCACCGTCTTGTATGGCAGACGCAGTGGCGCAGTGGCGCAGTGGCGCAGTGGCGCAGTGGCGCAGTGGCGCAGTGGCGCAGTGGCGCAGTGGCGCAGTGGCGCAGTGGCGCAGTGGCGCAGTGGCGCAGTGGCGCAGTGGCGCAGTGGCGCAGTGGCGCAGTGGCGCAGTGGCGCAGTGGCGCAGTGGCGCAGTGGCGCAGTGGCGCAGTGGCGCAGTGGCGCAGTGGCGCAGTGGCGCAGTGGCGCAGTGGCGCAGTGGCGCAGTGGCGCAGTGGCGCAGTGGCGCAGTGGCGCAGTGGCGCAGTGGCGCAGTGGCGCAGTGGCGCAGTGGCGCAGTGGCGCAGTGGCGCAGTGGCGCAGTGGCGCGGTGACTAAAGCATCGGATTATCAATCATCCGAGAACCCGGATTCGAATGTCGAGCTGCCGTTTCTAACATTGCGCAAATTCGTTCATTCGACTTGTTCAGTTCCCTCAATTTCATGAATGAACTCATAGAAAAGGAAGATATTTGTGTACAATTACCCTTCGCGCATTAATTGCAGGGTGATTGAATGCTTCCCAGAGACGACAATGCACTGTTCTGTGGAACAGGCGTGCCGTGGAGTCAAGTGAGGTGCGGTGCATTGTGGGCCGACACGAGAAGGACTGGACGCTGCGCCACGTAAGAACGAACCTCTTCTGTTGCAGGTCGACGAAGTACACCCACTACGGCGGGCAGTTCAGGGCCGCGGTGGTGGCGACCAGTCCCAAACTCTCCCGCTCTCCCTCGTCCCCGTCCAGCACGGCGTCTCAATCGAGCGATAACTCCCGCTTCAACCTCGACAACGTGACGACGCCGTGGGGCACCATGGGCAGCTGGCGGAAGTCGACGAAGAGCACCTGTCGGCCGTCTGTCGGCGCCTGTCTGCCCAACTCCGACCAGCCCCCCAACACGCTCTTCTACAACTGCTGGAGCATTCCCGCCGACAACAACGTGTCGTCTGCCAACACGCGCTGACGTGACGACTTCCGGTGTCGCGCGAAAATTGTCGTCCCTGTGGGTTGTCCTGTCGTCCGCCAGAGTTGTCGCGGTTAATTCGAAAGTTTACAAGTTGGACATTTGGAACGCTTGTGATGTTGCATGAATTTGTCCAGCGTTGTTATACAGAGAACGAACGCGTTTATTCATATAATTATGTTGGCCTGTAATAATCTGCAAACCGCTTGACATTCTTTCATATGCAAAGACGGTTTTAGTCGCGACATTCAAACTGACGAGTTGACGCCATCGACAATACGCAAGCTTTAAATATTTATGTATATGTAAGTATGTGTATATCATTTGACTGCCTCATATGGGCTATAATTATTGATAACGGTTATACAAATTAGTTCGTTTGGCGCTAGGTATATTTACACGCACACCCAAAAGGCAACTTCCCGAAGTATTTGGACTAGGCGTTAGGCGTTAGGCGTGACGTAAATTTGACCGGTTTTTCGTAATGCAAACTTCTTAAAACGTTCTTAACAGATCGGTACACGGTTGTACACTTGTCTCTGAACAACCGTTGAAACAATACCCTACCATCACACATACAGACACACACACACACACACACACACACACACACACACACACACACACACACACACACACACACACACACACACAACACCGTCGCGACACACACACACACGTATTATAATATATTATATATAATATATATTGATATATATACATACACTATATATTATATATGTATGTATATAATTATAAATATAATTTATACTTATATATATATGATATATATATATATATATGTATATATATATATATATATATATATATATAATATATATAATATATAATATATACGATACCTATTTATATATGCATATGACATACAACCTTAGTATATCATATATATCCATGTATATATATATATATCTATATCCGTATATATATATATAGGTGTGCATATGTATGTGCGTACATACATACATTCATACATACATACATGAGACATACTTTAAGTATAGTTAGATGTGGAATTGAATGGCAAAATATGGGTTTGTCACATCATCATGATATCAAATAAATGAATAATGTGTAACTAAAGTATCTCGTCTTTTCTCTTGCTATGCCACAGAGGCCTGATTCCTTCGTTTTCACTAATTGTAGTCTTCATATTATAGTAAGGTATCTGATTACATTATAAACAGGCCCAATTTAAATGTTTAAATCACCCAAAATATGGTGTACACCACGTGTTATATTCAAGAAGGGCCCAGCTCCAGCAATTGGGCCATTTTACAGTAATTCTATATAATTATGCAAACAATATTTTTTATTTATAAGTATTGCTACGTGGTGGTCACATGGCACTTTCTGTGCCATCTTTCTGTGACCCCAAAACATTAACTTCACATGTGATGTTGGTTATTTCCCGAAATATCGGGATACCACATTTGTTATTTTCTGAAGTATCCGAATTTGCTGTTTCATATTTCTGAATTATTCACATGTGCTATTTGTTATTTCTAAAAATATTCATATATGATGTTTGTTATTTCAGGAAATGTTCCCATTTGACGATTGCTAATTCTTGAAGTATTTCTATGTGATGTTTGTGATTTCCTGAAGTATCAGTGTGTCACGCTTGCTGTCACATCTGTTTGAATGTTGTTTTCGCATTATGGCAATTCATTTAATGTTACGTACATTGCGATACACCTGTAGCACAGATTCCCACCTGGAACACAGATTCCCACCTGTAACACAGATTCTCACCTGTAACACAGATTCCCACCTGTAACACAGATTCCCACCTGTAACACAGATTCCCACCTGTAACACAGATTCCCACATGTAACAGAGATTCCCACCTGTAACACATATTTCCACCTGTAACACAGGTTACCACCTGTAACACAGATTCCCACCTGTAACAGAGATTCCCACCTGTAACACAGATTCCCATCTGTAGCACAGATTCCCACCTGTAGCACAGATTTCCACTCATCGGAACAAACGCAGACACCACTCGTGACGTCACGGACAATCAATTAATTCGCCTACGGTAAGGTACGAACACCGGCAGGTAAGCGGGGAATTTCGCAGACATATAGACATTTGTACAAAAGGATCATTCTTAAAATGTTGGCGCCTGCGGGCAGAGACGAGTTACTCTGATCCCACAGGTATATAATATTATGCATACATACATGAATACATATGTGCATACATATTTGCATATGTGCACACGTGCACACATACCCACACAGCCACACACATACACACATACACACATAGACACATACACATACCTACCTACATACATACATACATACATGTATATATGTATGTATGTATGTATGTATGTATGTATGTACGTATGTACGTATGTACGTGTGTACGTATGACTACGTAGGTCCCTGTGGACTACGTAGGTCATTGTGTACTACGTAGGTCACTGTGAACTACGTAGGTCCCTGTGGACTACGTAGGTCACTGTGGGCTACGTAGGTCCCTGTGGACTACGTAGGTCACTGTGGACTACGTAGGTCCCTGTGGACTACGTAGGTCACTGTGGGCTACGTAGGTCACTGTGGACTACGTAGGTCCCTGTGGACTACGTAGGTCCCTGTGGACTACGTAGGTCACTGTGGACTACGTAGGTCACTGTGGGCTACGTAGGTCACTGTGGACTACGTAGGTCACTGTGGACTACGTAGGTCCCTGTGGACTACGTAGGTCCCTGTGGACTACGTAGGTCCCTGTGGACTACGTAGGTCATTGTGTATTACGTAGGTCACTGTGAACTACGTAGGTCCCTGTGGACTACGTAGGTCCCTGTTGAAATGCAGGTAGGCAGGTCATTTCACTGACATTATTAAGAGCCCATAGACTCACTTGTTTGTTTTCCCTATTTCCCTCTCCATAATAGTGATTTGTATACCAGACAACTCTCCCCGTTAGTCCATGCGAATGGGATACTATCACTGGTGTGACATAAAAATAGTGCCCACGAAAATACGGCGGTTGTTTGTGCTTAACAAACCTGATACGTACTCATTTCCATTCAGCCCCTTAAAAGTGCTTGCTCCTCGCCTTTCTGATTAATTTAACGAAAACGTAAAGCTATCAAGTATGCCTTGTAATATTCTAGTTCGTTTGTCAACATACGCTAGATCACATTGTTGAAATTAATAGACACACTCAATTGTTTCGAAATGATGTGGTAATCATGAGAACGAAAATAGACCTTTGTGTAGAAATTCGTTCCCGTCTTCTCGTGATCCCGAATTATGGGCGAGATTAACTCATTGGAGCTCTGTTGATGTGGCACAATTAGGCAATCAAAGACAGTATTCAGGATGCCAGACGTTTGGGAAAGAATATGGAACGAATCAACACAAGTTTTCGGACAGTAGCAGTCGTAGCCTCGGTTACCCAGGCTCCGTGAGGTGGCAGCACTTTTAAGCCCCTCAACTCTGCCTGGAGAAAGCATTTGTTAGGCCTTACCCCAGATTAGGGTAGAGACGCTGATTGGCTCTCATGCCAACTATGAAATAACAATTAAAATAACGATATACTTTTACAAGGTAATGATATCCTATGAAAAGTATTCAACATTGAAGTTATATTAACACAAAAATAAGTAAAAATTCAAATTTACCGTTGTTCATAAAATAAGAATTACGGCAGGATTAACCAGTATCCGTGAGGTGGCAGCATTGTTTAGCCCAACACGAATAACATACAAATTAAATAAGGATACCTGTTTATCAAATAATGCTATATTATAAAAACTATTCAAAATTAAACTTAGATTAACACAAAATAAATAGAAATACAAATTTGCAGTTGTTTATAAAATTGAACTTACGGCAGGATTAACCAGTGTCTGTGGGGTGGCAGTATTGTATAGATCACATGGATAATCATTCAAAAGGCGGGAGACTCACCAGACTGTCTTCTCGGCGTAGTTCCGCAGCCGACCGACAGTCGGTTAAGCGAGACTATAGCAGTAGGCCTACTTGACTGTGATAGCTGCGGTCGCCGTAGCCTAGGCTGATC
>JAODUO010000214.1:7500-77500 GCA_025642075.2 Ridgeia piscesae | reverse complement strand
AACTGGATATGATCGATGACACCCCCAACCGAAACAACTGGATATGATCGATGTCACACACCCACCTGAAACTACTGGATATGATCGATGACACACCCCACCTGAAACAACTGGATATGACCCCACCTGAAACAACTGGATATGATCGATGACACCCACCCACCTGAAACAACTGGATATGATCGATGACTCCCCCACCTGAAACAACTGGATATGATCGATGACACCAACCCAATAGAAACAACTTGGATATGATCGATGACACCCCACCCACCTGAAACAACTTGGATATGATCGATGACACCCACCCACCTGAATCAACTTAGATATGATCAATGACACCCAACCACCTGAAACAACTGGATATGATCGATGGCACACCCCCACCTGAAACAACTGGATGTGATCTATGACACCCACCCACCTGAAACAACTGGATATGATCGATGACACCCACCCACCTGAAACAACTGGATATGATCGATGACACCCACCCACCTGAAACAACTTGGATATGATCGATGACACCCACCCACCTGAAACAACTGGATATGATCGATGACACCCACCCACCTGAAACAACTGGATATGATCGATGACACCCACCCACCTGAAACAACTTGGATATGATCGATGACACCCCCCACCTGAAACAACTTGGATATGATCGATGACCCCCCACACACACCTGAAACAACTGGATATGATCGATGACACCCACCCACCTGAAACAACTGGATATGATCGATGACACCCACCCACCTGAAACAACTGGATATGATCGATGACACCCCCCACCTGAAACAACTGGATATAATCGATGACACCCCCCCCACCTGAAACAACTGGATATGATCGATGACACCCCCCACCTGAAACAACTGGATATGATCGATGACACCCCCCACCTGAAACAACTGGATATGATCGATGACACCCCCACCTGAAACAACTGGATATGATCGATGACACCCACCCACCTGAAACAACTGGATATGATCGATGACACCCCCACCTGAAACAACTGGATTTGATGGATGACACCCACCCACCTGAAACAACTGGATGTGATCGATGACACCCCCACCTGAAACAACTGGATATGATCGATGACACCCACCCACCTGAAACAACTGGATATAATCGATGACACCCCCCACCTGAAACAACTGGATATAATCGATGACACCCCCACCTGAAACAACTGGATATGATCGATGACACCCACCCACCTGAAACTACTGGATATGATCGATGACACACCCCACCTGAAACAGTTGGATATAATCGATGACCCCCCCACCTGAAACAACTGGATATGATCGATGACACCCACCCACCTGAAACAACTGGATATGATCGATGACTCCCCACACCTGAAGCAACTGGATATGATCGATGACATCCCCCACCTGAAACTACTGGATTTGATCGATGACACACCCCACCTGAAACAACTGGATATGATCGATGACACCCACCCACCTGAAACTATTGGATATGATCGATGACACACCCCACCTGAAACAACTGGATATAATCGATGACCCCCCCCACCTGAAACAACTGGATATAATCGATGACACCCACCAACCTGAAACAACTGGATATGATCGATGACACCCACCCACCTGAAACAACTTGGATATGATCGATGACACCCACCCACCTCAAACAACAACAACACCCCACACACACACACACACACACACACACACACACACACACACACACACACACACACACACACTGAAACAACGTAATGTTATCGATGACACCCACCCACCTGAAACAACTGGATATGATGGACGACACCCACCCACCTGAAACAACTGGATATGATCGATGACACCCACCCACCTGAAACAACTGGATATGATTGATGACACCCACCCACCTGAAACAACTGAATGTGGTCGATGACACCCACCCACCTGAAACAACTGAATGTGATCGATGACACCCACCCACCTGAAACAACTGAATGTGATCGATGACACCCACCCACCTGAAAAAACTTGGATATGATCGATGACACCCCCACCTGAAACAACTGGATATGATCGATGACACCCACCCACCTGAAGCAACTTGGATATGATCGATGACACCCACCCACCTGAAACAACTGGAAAGGCCAGTAAATCGCGATGAGACTGCCCCAAATATAACGACACATGTTCACGTACAACTGAAAATGTCCACCGACAGCACAGTGTGTCCGCACAGTGTGCTCACTCGGGAATAATAAATTCATTTGAATTTTCCAATCCAAATGGACCCTTCATCCAGGCTCCCATCGCCAAATTATTCAAGGATTATTGCATTTTATATATGTAGAAAGCCACTTATCAAAATCATAGCCGTCCGACGCGGGGGTTCAGCCTGACCGTATTGAGACGGGGACTCAGCCCACCCACCCATGCATAGTGTGTTCTTAAGCACATATTGAGACGATGGTCTCAGCCCACCCACCCATGCATAGTGTATTCTTAAGCACATATTGAGACGATGGTCTCAGCCCACCCACCCATGCATAGTGTATTCTTTAGCACATATTGAGACGATGGTCTCAGCCCACCCACCCATGCATAGTGTATTCTTTAGCACATATTGAGACGATGGTCTCAGCCCACCCACCCATGCATAGTGTATTCTTAAGCACATATTGAGACGATGGTCTCAGCCCACCCACCCATGCATAGTGTATTCTTTAGCACATATTGAGACGATGGTCTCAGCCCACCCACCCATGCATAGTGTATTCTTAAGCACATGTTGAGACTGGGGACTCAGCCCATCCACCCACCCATATGTAATGTATTCTTAAGCACATATTGAGAGACGGGGGACTCAGCCCACCCACCCATACTATACGAAATAACTCACTTTAAGATGTTGATCGTAATATCAATTTTTTATTAATCCCCCTCATTGTTAGACTTCGTTTTAATATTTCACCGGTCTTTAAGTACATATCGCACCAGCACACTCACCTCGTTATTAACGGCAGATCTGTCTCTTTAAGCACCGATTGGGCTTGTTGCCTACATCCATGAAAATGCATTAGAGATTCGCAGAGCATGTAAACCAACATCGGTACCCCAGGCCGTGGAAGCAGAGTCCCCGCGTTTAAATGTTGAGAAAGGGAGCTAAGATAAATAAAAATTAGTGACCACCATTTTAGTTGGATCCCGAAACCAAATTTGACTAACTTAAATATTTAGAACCGAGAACATGTTTTCGTGAAAATTGGCTAAAATGTTGTGAATAACCCTGGGTGAAACTGCCTTTACGGAGATAGAGCAACATGCAAGCATATAGTTTACCAACCACCTTTCTGAATCGTCACCCCCAACCATCCTCTTGGAACAACAGTCTTGGTTTCAACAGTCATACACACACACACACACACACACACACACACACACACACACACACACACACACACACACACACACACACACACACACACACACACACACACACACACACACACACACACACACACACACACACACACACACACACACACACACACACACACACACACACACACACACACACACACACACACACACACACACACACACACACACAGTTATATATATATATATATATATATATATATATATATATATACGCCCCGTCACAGCCACAACTGGGCGAGTGACCTCCGTCAAGCCGCATCTTGACAACCTAAGAGTGATTTAATTGTTTTTTGCCGCATGACACGTCCTAGATCAAGCACTACTGCACACAGTCGTCACTTCTAGTACTTTCTCTTACATTTATGTTATGAATAACATGATCTGAAACCAAAATGTCGATAAAATATACGACGAAATGCACGAATACGTCATTTGACTGGGTAGTCAATAATCCATTACGTCATCTTCGATTTGTATACGTCACAATCACAACTATGTGCGTGATTCACGAGAAGACTCGCCTGTCCCTCCAGTGCTAATACTTCGCCTGTCCCTCCAGTGCTAATACTTCGCCTGTCCCTCCAGTGCTAATACTTCGCCTGTCCCTCCAGTGCTAATACTTCGCCTGTCCCTCCAGTGCTAATACTTCGCCTGTCCCTCCAGTGCTAATACTTCGCCTGTCTCTCCAGTGCTAATACTTCGCCTGTCCCTCCAGTGCTAATACTTCGCCTGTCCCTCCAGTGCTAATACTTCGCCTGTCCCTCCAGTGCTAATACTTCGCCTGTCTCTCCAGTGCTAATACTTCGCCTGTCTCTCCAGTGCTAATACTTCGCCTGTCCCTCCAGTGCTAATACTTCGCCTGTCTCTCCAGTGCTAATACTTCGCCTGTCCCTCCAGTGCCAATACTTCGCCTGTCCCTCCAGTGCTAATACTTCGTCTGTCCCTCCAGTGTTAATACTTCGCCTGTCCCTCCGGTGCTAATACTTCGCCTGTCCCTCCAGTGCTAATACTTCGCCTGTCTTTCCAGTGCTAATACTTCGCCTGTCCCTCCAGTGCCAATACTTCGCCTGTCCCTCCAGTGCCAATACTTCGCCTGTCCCTCCAGTGCCAATACTTCGCCTGTCCCTCCAGTGCTAATACTTCGCCTGTCCCTCCAGTGCTAATACTTCGCCTGTCTCTCCAGTGCTAATACTTCGCCTGTCCCTCCAGTGCTAATACTTAGCCTGTCCCTCCAGTGCTAATACTTCGCCTGTCTCTCCAGTGCTAATACTTCGCCTGTCCCTCCAGTGCTAATACTTCGCCTGTCTCTCCAGTGCTAATACTTCGCCTGTCCCTCCAGTGCTAATACTTCGCCTGTCCCTCCAGTGCTAATACTTCGCCTGTCACTCCAGTGCTAATACTTCGCCTGTCTCTCCAGTGCTAATACTTCGCCTGTCCCTCCAGTGCTAATACTTCGACTGTCCCTCCAGTGCTAATACTTCGCCTGTCACTCCAGTGCTAATATTTCGCCTGTCCCTCCAGTGCTAATACTTCGCCTGTCACTCCAGTGCTAATATTTCGCCTGTCCCTCCAGTGCTAATACTTCGCCTGTCACTCCAGTGCTAATACTTTCGCCTGTCCCTCCAGTGCTAATACTTCGCCTGTCCCTCCAGTGCTAATACTTCGCCTGTCTCTCCAGTGCTAATATTTCGCCTGTCCCTCCAGTGCTAATACTTCGCCTGTCCCTCCAGTGCTAATACTTCGCCTGTCTCTCCAGTGCTAATACTTCGCCTGTCCCTCCAGTGCTAATACTTCGCCTGTCCCTCCAGGGCTAATACTTCGCCTGTCCCTCCAGTGCTAATACTTCGCCTGTCTCTCCGATGCACTAGTGTTGCTCCACGATATCTTACAGATCAAACATGGCCGCATCGAGTTTAATTATAGGGAACAATTCTGAATTTCAAAACAATTTGAGCTGAAATGTTTAAATGCAACATGCCTTCGGCGTCCAGTTGTAATGATAGTCTGAACGTTGCTAGGCAAAAGGTGACGTGACCAATAGGTTAATATTGTACTTCGTTCTATTTGCTCCAATCGTCCGATTGGTCAACCAGTCATGCGGATAGCAATTCGAGGATGTCGCGTCTATTTGCGCCTGCTACCTGTTTGACTGTATTTGACTGTTTCGCATTCAATGCGAACCTTTTACATCATCGTTTCCATGTATTTCTGGCATGCACTGGCGAATATAACTTGCTTCCAATACACATCACATTGCGCGTATGACTTCCTGGAATACAAACAAAACACAAAATCTCACGCCATCCAACAGTCAGACGGTGATAGTGTTTTGTTGCTCCTGAATGCTTCCCAGAGAAATCGAGACGCTGTTCAAATGATATTGTCAAAAATACCGTCGACATAACTCCTGACATAACCGTCAACGTAACCCTAATCCTAAAGACAAGAACCCACCCTGTTTGCACAGACATACCATAAAAGGGTACTTTAAAATAAAAGGGTAGCAGAGAATTTCCGTCGTCTCTCTATCTCCCTCCCTCTCTCCCCTCCTATCTCCCTCTCTCCTCTATCCCTCCTCCGTCCTCCCTCCTCCCTCCTCCGTCCTCCCTCCTCCCTCCTCCGTCGTCCGTCCTCCCCTCCCTCCTCCGTCCTCCCTCCTCCCTCCTCCCTCCTCCCTCCTCCTCCTCCCTCCTCCCTCCTCCCTCCTCCCTCCTCCCTCCTCCCTCCTCCCTCCTCCCTCCTCCGTCCTCCGTCCTCCGTCCTCCCTCCTCCGTCATCCGTCCTCCCTCCTCCCTCCTCCATCCTCCCTCTTCCCTCTTCCCTCTTCCCTCTTCCCTCTTCCCTCTTCCCTCCTCCCTCCTCCCTCCTCCCTCCTCCTCCTCCTCCTCCCTCCTCCCTCCTCCGTCCTCCGTCCTCCGTCCTCCGTCCTCTGCGTCCTCCCTCCTCCCTCCTCCGTCATCCGTCCTCCCTCCTCCCTCCTCCATCCTCCCTCTTCCCTCTTCCCTCTTCCCTCTTCCCTCTTCCCTCTTCCCTCTTCCCTCTTCCCTCTTCCCTCTTCCTCTTCCCTCTTCCCTCTTCCCTCCTCCCTCCTCCCTCCTCCCTCCTCCCTCCTCTCTCTCTCTCTCTCTCTCTCCTCTTCACTTTCTCCCTCCTGAAGACACGGACACATGCACCGACACAGATGTGACGTAGACGCCTACCTAAAATATACTACAGCCGCCAGGGTGACACACTGCAACAAGGCCGCGAACCCTAGCGCTATTTTGTATTCCAACGTGGAGGCGGATTCAGGTGAGTCCGAGATCTCTGAAAATGTAAACACAGTCAATTCAGTTATTTATTAACAATTTAAATGATATATATATGTATAAATATATATATATATATATATATATATATATATATATATATATATATATATATATATATTTTTGTATATGTATGTATATATATATTTATGTATTATGTATGTATATATATGTATGTATATATGTATGTATATATGTGAATGTATGTATGTATGTGTATATGCACATGTGTATGTATTGATATGTTACTATGTATATATATATATATATATATATATATATATATATGTATATATATATATATATATGTATATGTGTATGTATATGTGTGTATGTATATGTGCATATATGTATATAAGTATGTATGTTTATAATTATGTATATATGTTTATGTGTCTATGTGTCTATGTGTACAGTGTATATGTATGTGTATGTGTATGTGTATGTGTATGTGTATGTGTATGTGTATGTGTATGTGTATGTGTATGTGTATGTGTATGTGTATGTGTATGTGTATGTGTATGTGTATATGTATATGTATATGTATATGTATATGTATATGTGTGTGTGTGTATGTGTGTGTGTGTGTGTGTGTGTGTGTGGTGTGTGTGCGTGTATGTGTGCGTGCGTGCGTGGTGGTGCGTGCGTGCGTGTGTGTGTGTGTGTGTGTGTGCGTGTGTGTGTGCGTGTGTGCGTGCGTGCGGGTTGCGTGCGTGTGTGTGTGTGTGTGTGTGTGTGTGTGTGTGTGTGTGTGTGTGTGTGTGTGTGTGTGTGTGTGTGTGTGTGTGTGTGTGTGTGTGTGTGTGTGTGTGTGTGTGTGTGTGTGTGTGTGTGCCTTATGTGAAGGTAAGATATTTTCGGTAGATGTGCTAACGGTTGTGTCAAAGTCCTTCAGTATGCCGTTATATATGATTAAATATGAGTAGTTCTGAATAGCCCCTCGTTTACACAAATACGTGTTGTCTGGTTCTGGTTCTACAATAATTCAGGCAGTTCACTGCGTCGGTTGTGTTGAACGTGGAAACGTCTGGTCCGCACTGACGTTCAGCGAGCGGCGTCAGACAATCGGCCTTCGTACGTTACATTGCTCGTTTCTTTTCATTTGAGTATTGTGTTCTTTTTGAGAAAGTAGCATATTTTATGTTTATTAAACGCAATCTGGTTGGTCGTACGCATTCAACATATGTGGTCTTAACAATTGTTATATTACATTTTTTTAACTATGACAACACTATGTCCATTTAATAACGTTTGACCACGCCGATAAAGTGTTGATGCGAAATGTTAACGCTTCGTGGTCATGCAATCGTGTGTTATAATTAAATATGTATAATCAGGAAAATTGGCATTAAGTACGGTTGACATTTATGTGGTTATTAATATTTATTTTCTGGTTGTTGTTTTTTCATTACTATTGCAGAAAATACCAGCGCACCTGTTTCGCACGTGTCGCCGATGTAGTCTTTATTACAGCAACACACTGGGCCAAATTTACCGTTGAAACACGTCCCGTGGACGCACGGGTCCATCTCGGCACACTTGAGACCTGGGTGTAGGACACAGTTAGCTATCTAATCACATACACGTACGCGGCACACTTAAGGCCTGATCATACACCAAACAGTTAGTTAGCTATCACATACACGTACGCGGCACACTTAAGGCCTGATCATACACCAAACAGTTTGTTAGCTATCACATACACGTACGCGGCACACTTGAGGCCTGATCATACATCAAACAGTTAGTTAGCTATCACATACACGTACGCGGCACACTAAAGGCCTGATCATACACCAAACAGTTAGTTAGCTATCACATACACGTACGCGGCACACTAAAGGCCTGATCATACACCAAACAGTTAGTTAGCTATCACATACACGTACGCGGCACACTTGAGGCCTGATCATACATCAAACAGTTAGTTAGCTATCACATACACGTACACGGCACACTTAAGGCCTGATCCTACACCAAACAGTTAGTTAGCTATCACATACACGTACGCGGCACACTTGAGGCCTGATCATACACCAAACAGTTAGTTAGCTATCACATACACGTACGCGGCACACTTAAGGCCTGATCATACACCAAACAGTTAGTTAGCTATCACATACACGTACGCGGCACACTTGAGGCTTGATCATACGCCAAACAACTAGCTATCACATACACGTACGCGGCACACTTGAGGCTTGATCATACGCCAAACAACTAGCTATCACATACACGTACTCGAGTACGCATACACACTCATACGCATGCGCATACAGAAAACATGTACTTCCTTTAAACATGATTACGACTTATCTTAAATGATATATTGCCTGCTACGCATATGACGTTGACCATAATGGTTTTGTTTCTTCAATATCACATGACTGTCACTGTCACTGTCTTATTACGAAAACATGAGATTCGGCACAGGTGAGACTTTGCAGTGTCCTGGTACAGCACAATGACAGCGCGAACTTGAAGAGGGAAGTTAGCTAGCATAATCATCAATAACGCTGCAGTTCTTGTTGAATATCATGAAGCCTGGAACGTTCGATGACTGTGTAAATATATTCATGTGAGACGTCGGGAAACGAATACGAATACATTTATTTCAGGTAAAAAACCATAGACAATTGGTATATACATTAGCACATCTAAGTAGCCTATAGAAGATCAGATATGTTAATAAATGAATAGATAAAAAACAAATAAGGTTATAAGTTAGATAAATGTAAAATTGTAGAAAAACAGATAAAATAATGAGCAATATACAGGATGTGATTGTATAATAAATATGCAATTAATTCATGTGAGTAAACACCGTTTGAAAAGTAAGTTATATAAACACCTTACTGGCTTTCAAAATATATATAATAATAAATAAATAATAATAAAGTTATATGCGAGACATGATGACTATCTTACAGATTTACTGTGTACCACGAATTGGCCCAGCGTTTTTAAAAACCATAAATGTTCTTACGCAATCGGGCGTGGAATGTATCAATAGCTTTATTAGCAAACATACTACTCGCGCTTTCCCGTCGGCTATATCCCAAAATCCGTCCGAAACAGTGTGTCTTCTCTATTGTTCGGGTTTACGAATTATTTGATATTAACAGAACCGACAGTATCAAAATCACCATACGGCAAACAAGCGGAAAGGGGACAAGAAGACACTGTCGTGTCGAGGACACTGTCATGTCGAGGACACTGTCATGTCGAGGACACTGTCTTGTCGAGGACACTGTCATGTTGAGGACACTGTCATGTCGAGGACACTGTCTTACCGAGGACACTGTCTTGTGGAGGACACTGTCATGTCGAGGACACTGTCATGTCGAGGACACTGTCATATCGAGGACACTGTCATACCGAGGACACTGTCTTGTGGAGGACACTGTCATGGCGAGGACACTGTCATGTCGAGGACACTGTCATGTCGAGGACACTGTCATACCGAGGACACTGTCATACCGAGGACACTGTCATACCGAGGACACTGTCTTGTGGAGGACACTGTCATGGCGAGGACACACTGTCATGTCGACGACACTGTCATACCGAGGACACTGTCATGTCGAGGACACTGTCATATCGAGGACACTGACATGGCGAGGACACTGTCATGGCGAGGACACTGTCATATCGATGACACTGTCATGGCGAGGACACTGTCATGTCGAGGACACTGTCATACCGAGGACACTGTCATACCGAGGACACTGTCATACCGAGGACACTGTCATACCGAGGACACTGTCTTGTGGAGGACACTGTCATACCGAGGACACTGTCATACCGAGGACACTGTCATGGCGAGGACACTGTCATGTCGACGACACTGTCATACCGAGGACACTGTCATGTCGAGGACACTGTCATACCGAGGACACTGTCATATCGAGGACACTGTCATATCGAGGACACTGTCATATCGAGGACACTGTCTTGTGGAGGACACTGTCATACCGAGGACACTGTCATGGCGAGGACATTGTCATGTCGAGGACACTGTCATACCGAGGACACTGTCATACCGAGGACACTGTCTTGTGGAGGACACTGACATGGCGAGGACACTGTCATGTCGACGACACTGTCATATCGAGGACACTGTCATATCGAGGACACTGTCTTGTGGAGGACACTGTCATGGCGAGGACACTGTCATGTCGAGGACACTGTTATATCGAGGACACTGTCATGTCGAGGACACTGTTGTGTCGAGGACACTGTCATGTCGACGACACTGTCATATCGAGGACACTGTCATGTCGAGGACCCTGTCGTAACGAGGACACCGTCATGTCGAGGATACTCTCTTGTCGAGGACATTGCAATGTCGAGGACACTGTCATGTCGAGGACACTGCCATGTCGAGGACACTGTCGTGTCGAGGACACTGTCATGTCGAGGACACTGTCATGTCGAGGACACTGTCCGGTCGGGGACACTGCCATGTCGAGGACACTGTCATGCCGAGGACACTGTCATATCGAGGACACTGTCTTGTGGAGGACACTGTCATGGCGAGGACACTGTCATGTCGAGGACACTGTCATACCGAGGACACTGTCATACGAACTGTTGACACCGACATTGTCGTGCTAGTCATTGCGTGCTCGCTGTCAGCTTTCCTCATAAATCTTATTTGGCTGTGAACATCTTGTGGTAGCGATAAACAAAGGGAACGCATCTTCATTGGAGTGTTTGGTCGTAAGAAATGTGAGACACTGTCTGTCTTACAGGCGTTAATGGGGTGTGATACCACATCATAGCTCGCTTGGAGAGGCAAGCGCAGGGCTTGCGCATGAAGACTCCATCGGACGTTGCTCCGAGAGAAGTTCAAACAAACCATTGACATGTCCTTGTTGTAAAGTACGGCTTAGGAGAATATATGATCCGATGTCTCATGTTTTCGCAATTTGACAGTGACTGGGTAAATGAATGATTCTCGTGTTGTAAAAAATGTAAGGTCAACGTTATGTACTTGGGAGGAAATGTAGAACGTTCAAAACAAGCTACGGTAAAAAGTGATACAATTTAGGTAAACTTTTTGCATTAACTTTGTGGATATAGATTACGTAATTTTTAAGAAATGCAAATAGTAGGCTTAGCCAGACGCCATCTTTAAAAATGATGGATATATATGAATGTTGGTAAAGGTCAAATGTAAGCATTTTATCATCGCTATCTGCCAAGATGGAACGCCGTAACATTAGCCGTTCTATGTGACGTAGTGTTAGATATATTCTGATATTTGTATTGACGACGCCATGTTTAACAATGGCGGACAAACAGAAATACAATCAGCGCTATATCGCTTTTGCGTCAAAACAGAATACAGTCAAAGACGCCTCATAGAATATAACATACAATTTGGTAATATGTATTTAATACCGCCAAGCCGTTTTACTGCTCAGCGTATAAACGCCGGACATGTATTGTATGCTTGTGTTTCATTCGTTAGAGCGATGATTTTTATTGAACTGCTTTCCGCCTACTTCTACCGTTAATGTCGACGTGTGGTTTGGGCTTGACATGTTCGGACCGTAGACCTACCTCGGCACTCTGTCGTTATTTCCAGGTACTTTGATGTCAACGGACATGGGTCTCCAAACAATTTAGCGACGATAGGCGTCGTGCATTGGCTCAAGCCGTGGCACCGCCGGCGCATCGTTACCCGTGCGTCGGACAAGGAGCATCCCGTGAAGGTGGTGTTGCCCAGACGGCTGCACTTAGTTCTGTCTTTTCGCCCGTAGAAGGCGCTGACGACGTGTATTCGTCTGTTGGCCCCGCAGTCCAGTACCAGATGTCCCCCTTCGCACTCCACTACGACGTCTGGTCACAAAAATAACGGCAATCTCATCAGAGATGGGACCAAGTGGCTCGTGGTTAGAATAACGAACGAACGAGCGAGCGAGCGAGCGAGGAGCGGGCGGGCGGGCGGGCGGGCGGGCGGGCGGGCGGGCGGGCGGGCGGGCGGGCGGGCGGGCGGGCGGGCGGGCGGGCGGGCGGGCGGGCGGGCGGGCGGGCGGGCGGCGGGCGGGCGGGCGGGCGGGCGGACGGACGGACGGACGGACGGACGGACGGACGGACGGACGGACGGACGGACGAGACGGACGGACGGACGGACGGACGGACGGACGGACGGACGGACGGACGGACGGACGGACGGACGGACGGACGGACGGACGGACGGACGGACGGACGGACGGACGGACGGACGGACGGACGGACGGACGGACGGACGGACGGACGGACGGACGGACGGACGGACGAGACGGACGGACGGACGGACGGACGGACGGACGGACGGACGGACGGACGGGACGGACGGACGGACGGACGGACGGACGGACGGACGGACGGACGGACGGACGGACGGACGGACGGACGGACGGACGGACGGACGGACGGACGGACGGACGGACGGACGGACGGACGGACGGACGGACGGACGGACGGACGGACGGACGGACGGACGGACGGACGGACGGACGGACGGACGGACGGACGGAACGACGGAACGAACGACGACGAACGAACGACGAACGAACGAACGAACGTTTTATACAACAACAATAACAACAAACGAACATGCAAAATACATGCACAGTGTGATGCAACAACAATAACAACAAACGAACATGCAAAATACATGCACAGTGTGATGTGCCGATGATGCTATTGCTGCTGCTGCTGCTGCTGCTGCTGCTGCTGCTGCTGCTGCTGCTGCTGCTGCTGCTGCTGCTGCTGCTGCTGCTGCTGCTGCTGCTGCTGCTGCTGCTGCTGAAAGGACATGGCATAGATGCAGTTGGTTCAAAGGATGCCTGAAGACAACCTTCCAAAGAGAGGTTCGCGTTGTAAAATATGACCATAATCTTGTATGTAACCAGTTTTGAAATGCGAGTGTATTCGAGCGGTGGAACAAATCAAATGTATGACCATGGTAATCAATGCTATAGATTATTCGTATAGCTTTTTTCTGTAACAGAGATAGTTTTCTGAGTCTAGATTGATACGCATTTCCACAGCAATATGACATATATTATATGGTTCCACAAATGTCTCATATAAAGTTCGTAACGTTTCACAATCGAAATACATGAATAGCCTTAAATAAAAAAATTGCGTTTCAACCAGTTGTAATTGTTCTGTCAATGTTAAGTTATCATCAATGATGACTCCACGGACTTCTGTATGTGACACCTGCTCAATGTTTGTGTCATTTAATATTCGCATGTGCTCTAAGTTGTAATAATTTTATTTGTAAACTTTGTGAAATTTGTTTCGCTCACATTGAGCGATATTATGTTTAAAGAGGTTATGGGCGCTTTGGACTTATAGACCTACATGTTCTATGTGATATCATCACGCTCGTCACGTCGAGCGTTGACTGTCGTCACGCTTGACGTCACTTCGCTGGCGGCGACGTTTGGGATACAAAGTCGAGGGGGAATTACATATATAACAATAATAATTCCAACACTTCTAAAGCGCCTATATCCTTAAAACAAATAAGAGCTCAGAGGCCTAGCAAATGAAATCAATTGGCGTAATCATAAAAACGGGGAGAGTTAAAGGTCGTCAGTGGAGCACAGAACAGCCGAAAATGAATTATGGAAAAGCAACTTCAAACAAGTATGTTTTCAATTTTTTTACGAAAGGTGGCTGTAGTTTCAGAATATTCTATGTTAATAAGGGGTTGATTCAATATTGGTAGCGCAGCCCCAGAGAAGCCACGTTTGGCAATATTCGGCTTAATGTTAGGAATACAAATACAAAGTTGTTTGAAAACGGATGTTCTAAAGGTCCTAGATATATCAGACAAATGTAGCAGAGTTAATAAGAATGTTGGTTGTTGTGTACATACAGTACGGTATTTTGGCAATGTTATTTAGAAGTGAGGTAAAATATTGGAGTCGACTATTAATCGGAGCTAATATTTTTTAGTAGTTGATAAAGACAAATATCGCCGATTCGACGGAAATCAGGTATTAGTGCGTCGGCAACTGTAAAGGAAGCATATTTTTGGGTATAATCTCGGCAGCAGGTTTTAAAATCATCAAAATAGTATATAGAACGCAAAAACCCTTGTTGACTTTTTTATATTTGGTCCCATAGTGATTTAGCGGCCATTTTTTAAATGGCCGCCAAATTTTATTTCGTCGTGCGTTAATAACTGTTTCATGTAAAGAAATAATTGTGGTATGTGGATATATGTTCTATGAGACAAAGATTTCAGAAAACCCATCAATGTTATTTGTCTGCCTTACGCGTTCGCCATTTTTAAAGATGGCGGTCGTCAATACAAATGTCACAATATCTCAAATACTACAACACAATAAGCAGTATTGTTGATGACATTGGATAGCTTGGTGGATAGCGATATACACCAATGTACACTTTACCTTCACTAACATTCATATAACCGCCATTATTTAAGATGGCGTCCGGCTCAGCCATTTACCCATATCTTAAGAATTACGTAATCTAGAGCCAAAACAGTTATGGCAAGATGTAAGGTTTTTAAATATGATTATTTAAATTGTATTACTCTTAACCTTTATTGACTTTCAAATATCCGCCATTTTGTAAGATGGCTTCCGACAAAATATATTATTTTCACAGCTGACTTTGAGGTCTAAGAGTATTTTAGAAGCGTTGATATGTTGTATTACGTTTGAATTTCAAAGACATTCAAATGTCTGCCATTGCTAAAAAATAGCGCCCACCAAATCATATTATTTACAAATCTTCAGAGAGCCTATTATATTCTGTGTCGTAACATCTACGTATCATCGAAATTTGAAGCTGATGTGAAAATATAATTGTTTTCAGGCGACGTTTTTAAAGATGTTATCTAGATATTCTGTATAACGGACGGCCAATTCAAATTATTGAAAACAAACAATCCATATTACGAACTCCCGAGCTGTCCCCACCCCCACCCCCCACGCCCACTCTTCACAGCCCTTGACCACTTCAGTGGACTTTTCTGCTCCTTCTGCAAATCCAGCCAGTGCAGCAAGTATAGTTCGGAAGATGGAAGAAATGCTGTGAAGCTGGTACCCAAGTGTCGCTCCCAGCCAAGCGCCAAGAGCCAAGAGCACGACATCATGTTGGAGTATAGGTAGACTATTAATTTGTTTCTGCAACTTCCACAATATGTTGAATCATGCAACTGTTCGCTTCTTTGGGGATGCTCACACATGTATACACAGGGCAGTCGGAGTTTGTCTTGACATTACTGCGTGTCACGGTCACTAGGTTCTCAGCAGTTCTCATGTCGAGGACATTTTTAGCCAGGTATAGAAGTCTGTTGCACGTTGAATCACCAGGTATAGAAGTCTGTTGCACGTTGAATCATCTACTATGTTGGATCGCATTCCCTTGGAATTGCCTCTGCACGGTGTTGATTCCTTCAATGAGGATACTTTCGTATAACTGTCAAATATAATCTTCACTTGGTCATGACCTCGAGCTTTTGATTGGATGAGCTTAACATATGATTTGTCATCGTCTTTGTTCTTGATAGCCACCAACACCCTGCAAGGTTGTCATTCCATCGACTATGAGACAGCATCTCTATTGGATGGATTTATATAATAGCTTATGGGGTTGTGCCATGTTTGGCCTACACAATATTCTCCAGCAACTGTTACTTTGTCATTTGTTAGATGGCTCGATGTATTTGGTTCCATCAACATACAGTTTCTGTATGCCAATTCGTAAGTGCCAATTATTGCTTTCAAGTCAAATCTTTTTTTGAAGATCCTGTTATAGCTAGCATCCTGGGACAAAGTTGTGATATTGCCTTCAGTATCTCAGTTTCTGAGCCATCTTTCTATTCCATCTACTTTGCAGTTACACTCCACGACAGTATGATTTCCTTTGTCATCTTAGTGCTTATCATGATTGTCATGTGAAAAGGTTTTATGAAACTTTCCAGAAGACCGGTGAAAGTTTGTAGAAGACAGTTTTCATGCATCAAAGCCAAGATGCGCTTCACAATGCCGTGCAATTGCAGAGGATGTTGGATGGAGTGGGGAGGCGGTCGATGAACATATTGGGAGTTTTCAATATGCTATGGCATAATTTTTAAATAAATAAACCAATGTTTAAATTGGCCACCTCTGTCCGGTTCGACGATATTTAGATCATAATACATAGGGATAAAAGGTCTCTTGAGATAAAAAAATGTATTTTTACATCAACTTTAGGTCTCTAAGCCACGCAGTCCTTAGCTATGGATATAACATTATATTATATATTTTTTATCGGGCGCCATCTTACAAAATGGCGGATATTACAAAATGGCGGATATTTGAAAGTCAATAAAGATTAAAAGTAATAGAATTTAAATAAAAAAAAACTAAAAACCTTACATGTTGCCATCAATTGTTTGGCTCTAGATTACGTAGTTCTTAAGATATGGGCAAATGGCTGAGCCGGACGCGATCTTTAAAAATGGCGCATATGTGAATGTTAGTGAAGGTAAAATGTACATAGGCGTATATCGCTATCTACCAAGCTATCCAATGTAATTTACATTACTGCTCAATGTGATGTAGTTTTTGAGATATTGTAACATTTGTATTGACGACCGCCATCTTTAAAAGTGAGGCAGAAAATTCCCAAAATGGTTATCTGAAATCTTTGTCCCATAGAACATATATTCACATACCACATTTATTTCTCTATATGAAACAGTTATTAACACACGGCGAAATAAAATGTGGCGGCCATTTTTTAAATGGCCGCTTAATCACTATAGGACCAAATATAAAACAATGGCAACAAGGGTTTTTAAGTTCTATATACTATTTAGATGATTTTAAAACCTGTTGCCAAGATTATACCCAAAAACATGACAAGATTGAATTATTTGACATTTACCGACGCTATATATGCTTATAGCAAGCAAGGTGTTGAAGTTTGCGGCCGACACAAAAGTGTTTAGGAAAATTAAAAGTGATGCAGATAGACAGCATTTACAAGATGATCTTAATAAGTTGACAGATTGGTCTGAGAAGTGGCAAATGCTGTTTAATTTTGGAAAGTGTAAGTGCCTCCACAAGGACATGGAGTTACATTAGCAAAGAAGCAGTGTAGACTAGATATTAGAAAATTGTCATTTTCACAAAGAACAGTAAACGAATGGAACAGATTATCAGCTGATTGTATAGGTGCTAGTAGTGTTAAAATATTTAAAAATAAAATCGACATATACCTAAGACGGGCAGGGTATACTTAGATAGATAGTTTGAACTCTCGATAAGCCATATGGCTTCCTAGTCCACCATCTAGAGTTGAATCTCTAGGTGGCAATCTTGTTAAATATGAAAAGACAATATGATTGACATACATTGTGTATGTGTGCGTATATGCACGAACTCTATGCGTATGTGCATGTTTGTGTCTTTGTTGTATGGAATGCCTTAATCGACAATCTACTAATGTACACTAATGTTTGAAATGCTTACGTTGGCGTGGTCCTGTCTCTTGGCCTAGTACTATGTGGCAAACGTCTAAAAATAACGAAATCCCATATAAAGATAACCCGATTATCTGCAAAATGGCACATAACTGTGTGTGTGCGCGCGCGCGCGTGTGTGTGCGTGCGTGTGCGTGTGCGTGCGTGTGCGTGTGCGTGTGTGGTGGGGTGTTGTGTGTGTGTGTGTGTGTGTGTGTGTGTGTGTGTGTGTGTGTGTGTGTGTGTGTGTGTGTGTGTGTGTGTGTGTGTGTGTGTGTGTGAGAGATATATATATATATATATATTTGCGTGCGCGCGTGTGTGTATATATATACCTGTATATATATTGATATATATAATATATATATATATATATATATATATATATATATATATATATAATTATTTGTTTTAATATATAATTATTTGTTTTAATATATAATTATTTGTTTTAACATATTATAATTATATACAAACATCATGACATTTTAATGGTTGCATATTATCTACTTGACTTATTCAGTAGAGACCAGCCTCTGTCTTTGGGGACAACGCTCGTTATAGCTGCTTCCACGTCGACTGTTTATGGCAGGAAGCAGTCAATAGTAGGATATGTTCGTCACATGACTCTAGTAGGATATGTTCGTCATATGACTCTAGTAGGACATGTTCGTCATATGACTCTAGTAGGACATGTTCGTCACGTCACATGACTCTATCCTCGGCCTGTCAGCGTAGACAGTGGATGTCATAGTCTCTCTAGATCACATCTTGGAAACGTAATTCGACTTTACCCACAGGACGTCAGCCACCCGTCAACTTGCCACAGAGAAAGGTTTTTGAACGGCGGTCATTGTACGTCCACTCTACGTACCCATGTCATGTCACGGTGTTGATCAATGATTTTTGAATTGCAGCGTTTCAGACCCCGACATGTGTCATTCTTCACCAAGGATCGTTTATAGCCAATTCACATGAAAGCGGTTTGAGTTTCATTTCTTCTTTTCTGGTTTGATGCACGTTGTCCATGGCACAATTTCAGGTTGGCGTGCAATGATATCTTGTCTAAACACGCCATCCAATTTTACGGAACTACAAAACGGATATATCATAACACGTCAGGTTATGTTCTCCAAACTTTCAAGTCATACGTTGTGAAAGAATAATATATTCCCTTCAAAATGAAAGCGATCTCACTCCCTCACTCTCACGTCCCAAGACCCGTCCGTCTGTTCGTAGGGAAGACCTGACGGGTGCAGATGCAGCGATTGCTCTACAGAGGGAGCGATCTAATGCTAATCTGGACGCCAATATCGGTCCACTCCCGAATACTGTCAATCCAGGTCTTCCTTTGCCTGCTTCTCCGACTGTCTCCTACCAGGGTGCCCTACACGATTGTTTTCGCCTAAGGAGTTATGGCATGTGACATGACCTTACAATGCCACCATTTTCTTCTTTACGGTTGCAAGGGGGGCTCATGTGCACCAGTTAGCAGTGATCATATTTCGAACAAAGTCATTGGTCTTGTATTCGGCCACGACATATGTAACAAAGATCTATTTTGTCAATGCCCTGCTTTCAAACCCATGGAGCAAGACAGATACAAGAGCTCTGTACAGCCTCATCTCGGATGGAAAGCTGCTGCTGCTGAATCTTATTCATATCTTGGTTAGTTTGGTCATGATTTGTTGTGCGAGGACTGTTCGTATCTGGATCTCGTCATCCGATCTCTGGTGAGTTTGTCGCCGAGATACCTGAAGGCATTCACGTGTTCCAACGTCTGGCCGGTTATCGGAATGTCAACAATGATGTCAACAGTGACGTCCAGCGATAAATGTTCTCAATGGCGACACTCTACAAAAGCTATACACATTCAATGGATATAGCTACGTTACCTACGATATAACTGCAGGTTTTCCCATCGAGCCATAATATGTAGTTAATTATGACGTCCTTGTTTTTTTTAATAATCACTACGTCTTTACAGATGCATTGGGGCATCACGTTGAACGTTTGTCGTGCATATTCTAAGAAAGGGTGTTTGGAAGAACGAAATAGGAAGAGAGGAAACCAGTGATTAGGCGACAGTTGATTACAAATGCGACATTCTACGGTATATTTTCACGATAAACAACGGATTGTTTGTGTTATGCACGACCTGTAGTATTTAACAAGTAACAATTAACTAGCATAAATACGGCATGCGTACGAAACAAGAATACGCTGATAATGACGATCCGGTGTCGAGGCCGCAGGCTTGCTTCAGTCCCATCGAGCTGTAGCAAACGTCTTGACGCCATTGTGAGATCAGGGTACCCACATTAAGGTGACGTCATACGACGGCATGGATCGTCATAATGTGTGTGTTCGCTGCTAGCTAGAACAGACCGATCTAAATATTCAATTTGTCACCAGTTATTCAATGTATAAGCTTGGATATATTCTCGACGTGTCATTGGCGGTCACATGGTTCTCGATGGTGACAGCCGTCGTACTATCATGTGCACGGGCGTCGATCGGTGGGGGACGGGGGGGGGCGCGTCCCCCTCATTTTTCAGCGTGGGGGACAGCATAGGAATTGTCCCCCCCCCACTTTTCAGTTAAGAAAAATTGCGGGGCATGTAGCCTGACTCACCACTCCTCTCTCTTAAAAGCCGCTACATGGAACTAGTAGGTTGACAATAAACTCGCGATATGAAATTCCGACCACCCATTAGAAAATCGACTGGCCACAGCGCGCAACTTGATCTTACTTCAGTAAATAATCATCATGCCGGTGTAGCGTTTAGATTTTTCCGGCGTTATAAACGTTCCGATTGACGCTTCTGCTCATGCGTGATAAATATAAACTCATTAATGTGCAGCGAAAGGACAATGCATTTATGGTATAAATATTATGGGTTGTTCGTTAGGGATTGGCGGGAAAATTGGTGGATGTAGAGGTTTGAAATTGGTGGTGTATAAAATTTGAAAAACAAGCGGAAATATTGAATGATAAGTATTATTCTTGTGTTAAGGTTATTCATAAAGTGGTACTGGACATATATTGAGTAGTAGTTTTGGTTAAAGTTTGTTAGTTAACAGTATTTTTGAACATATTAGTATAGTGGGTGATAAAAGGGTAATCTAGGCTTCGACAAATTGTAAACAAGATTGAGCAAATCTCTTTATTTGATATAGTATATAAGAGATAAAGCAATAAGAGTAACAACTACATATGTAAGATAAAACTGTGAATAGGTATCATTGTTATTAAAAATAAACAAGCGTTTTAGTAGGAAACCCTTGTTTGTTTATATAGGTAGGGTCCAACGTTTCCGCTAGGGAACGGTACCAGTACAGACTAAACTTATTGTTCATGGTAGCATAGGTAGTAAGTTGTTTATAACATAAAGTGTGCTGCAGTTGCTGTACACAATAAACAAACAGTCTTTCTAAAGACTAAGTTGGTTTAAACTAAGAGTTGATTTTGACAAATCGTAATATGGCACCTGGCAAGCGGCAAGTGAAGGCAAGGAGGCACTTGGTGTGTAACCACTGCCACAGCTTGGTGGATTTTGCCGTATCGGGGTGCGGAAAAACTTGGTCAGAGACAACGGAGGAAGGGTTTACGTTCCAATGTTTAGGGTGTTGGAAAGTGGACTGTCTGACAGCAGAGTTAGCTAGGCTAACGGATATTGTGAAGGGGATGCAGAGTGGAGGGAGGGTGATTGCAAGGACAACAAATGGAGAAAGAACAACAGGAAACATGACATGCAGGAAGGTGACAGGGGAGAAGGTGACAGTAGAGAAGGAGGGAGGGACAAGGGGACAGGAGATGAGAGAAGTAGATGCGCCAGGAGGTAAGACGAATGGAAGAAAGGAAGTGAGAGGTGATGTGACCAAACGGAAGGCAATAACAAGGACGATGACAGGAAGAAAAGAGACCGGAAAGAAAGGAACAACAGAGAAAGCGGCAGGGGGAAAAGTCAGCAACCAGGGAGATGCAAAACGGAGGAGCTACTCTGAAGCAGTGACCGAGGGGGCATTGAGAACAGAAAGGGTATTTATGGGAGACTCCATTTTGCGAAAGACAGACAGGACATTAAGCAAAGGAGAAGATGTTGTTGTTTGTCTTCCGGGGGCTAGGATAGAGCATGTGACTGAACGGGTAGAGAACGTATTGGGGCATGGCCAAGGGGGTCTATATTAGTACATGTAGGGACGAACAATGCAGACAGGGATGGAACAACCAGGATAGTAAAGAGATACAGAAAGTTGGTAGAGACACTGAAGAAGACGAGAGTTGAACAGATCATACTCTCAGGAATCTTGCCAGTGATGAGGGGAAGTGGAACAACATTTAGAAATTGCAAGAGGATGGCAATTAACGGACTATTAGAGCAGATGTGTGAAGAAGAAGGAGTTGGATTTGTAGATTTGTGGGGATATTTTGTTGGTAAAGAAGACATGTTTATGAGAGATGGCCTCCATCTAAGCGGAAAGGGCGCAGCAGTGTTCTCCGAGAACCTTCTTCGATCGATGAATAATGGAACAGGTTGCAACTTTTTAAACTAGTTTCGCAGGGGGGATACACAGAGAAGCCAAATACTAGAGGCATAGATAAAGATAGCAAAAAGACATCAGCAAAGAGCAGCCTGGAAAGCCCTACGGAATTTGGTTATAAATGTGTTTGTTTAAATGCAAGGAGCATAGTAAACAAAAGAAATGAACTAAACATTATGGTAGAAGATATTGACCCTCACATAATAGGTATAACTGAATCTTGGGCCACACCCGATATATCAGATGCCGAATTAGGAATGACAGGGTATGTAATGTTTATGAAAGATAGATTAGGAAGAAGGGGAGGCGGAGTTATTTTATATATTAAAGAATCCATCCAAGCTTATGAAATAAAATTAGAAAAAGAAGCAGAATGTGAAGAAGCTGTCTGGTGTAACATAGTTACAGGAAACTCAACATTAACTGTTGGGTTAGTGTATCGGAGTCCAAACATAAGCATGGAAGAGAATGAAAAAATACATAACGCTATCAAAGTAGTGAGTAAACGGGACTGTATTATTATGGGGGATTTTAACCATGGGCATATACAGTGGACATCTCTACAGAGTTCCGGGAGAGAGGATCAAGAGTTTTTAAATTTAGTACAAGATAGTTTCCTTTCTCAACATGTGTTAGAAGCAACCAGGGGTGAGAACGTGTTGGACATAGTTTTGAGCTCACAGAATGAATTTGTTGATAATGTCAAGATATGTGAGCCACTGGGGTGTAGTGATCACAGCCAGATACATTTTATCATCAAAGTAAAGGGAGAACGGAATAGAAAAATAAGGTACAGGAAAAAAATTTCACAAAGGAAGATATAAGGACATGAGGGAATATTTAGCAAAGATAGACTGGAATAATACACTGAAGAATAAGACAGCAACAGAATGCTGGAATATTTTAAAGAGTGAAATTGACTGCGTCGTTGACAAATTTGTCCCCTTGAAAAAACAGGGGAAACGGTCAAAGAAGAAACACTTATCGAAGGAAGCCATTAGAAAAATCAAGTACAAGCAAATGATGTGGAAGACATATAGACATACCGGAAGTGAAGAAGACTATAGCATTTATAAAGAAGCACTTAATCAAGCTACAGCTGAAATTAGAAATTCAAAGAAAAGCTACGAACAAAAAATAGCTTTTAATATAAAACATGACAGCAAGAGTTTTTATGCGTATGTTCGAAGTAAACAGAAAGTTCAGGATAAGGTCGGTCCTCTAGAAGGTAGTGATGGAAACATAATAACAGAGGGATTCTTAATGGCAGAAAACCTAAATGAGTACTTTAGTTCGGTGTTTACCAGGGAAGATATTAGTATATTACCAGTACTTGAGACTAAGTTCGAAGGGAGAGAGTTTGACTATTTAGGACAACTAATTGTAACCCCAACAATGGTAGCTATGAAAATAAAAGATATGAAGGATAATAAATCACCTGGAGTGGATGGGATTCCTCCCAAATTACTATTGGAAATTGTAGACCAAATCAGCATACCGCTTGCAACAGTGTTCAATTTGTCACTAGAGGAGGGAATAGTTCCGTTAGAATGGAAAGAAGCAAACATTATACCATTATTTAAAAAAAGGTTCGAGAAACAAGTCAGAGAACTATAGACCAGTGAGTTTAACATCGGTGATTTGCAAACTATTAGAAAGACTAATTAAAGATCACCTGGTTGATTTTCTTGTTAAAAATAAATTGATAAACCCATCTCAACATGGGTTTTTAAAAGCGAGGTCATGCTTAACAAATATGTTATGTTTTTTGGAAGATGTCACAAAGTGGCTAGATGAGGGATCACCAGTAGATATAATCTACTTAGATTTAAAAAAGCCTTTGACAAAGTGCCACACCAAAGACTACTACTTAAACTAAAGGCCCATGGCATAGGAAATGGAATGATCAACTGGATAGAAAAATGGCTTATTGATAGAAGACAAAGAGTAGTTGATGGGGAGGTTTCAAACTGGAAAGCGGTTTTGAGTGGAGTACCGCAGGGATCAGTACTGGGACCTATTTTATTCTTAATATATATCAACGATTTGGATGATGACATAACAAGCAAGGTGTTGAAGTTTGCGGACGACACAAAAGTGTTTAGGAAAATTAAAAGTGATGCAGATAGACAGCATTTACAAGATGATCTTAATAAGTTGATAGAATGGTCTGAGAAGTGGCAAATGCTGTTTAATTTTGGAAAATGTAAGTGCCTTCACACAGGACATGGGAATGAAGATGCACAATATACAATGGGTGATACTGTAATAAATACTACCTTAAAGGAAAAGGACTTAGGGTTAACTATTAGTGCTGACATGAAGGTATCAGAGCAGTGTGGAATTGCAGCAGCGAAGGGAAACCAAATTCTTGGATTAATTAGGCGAAATATAGTGTATAAAGAAAAAGAACTAATAATACCGCTGTATAAAACAATAGTTAGGCCTCACTTAGAATATTGTATACAAGCATGGAGGCCATATCGCAAGAAGGATATTGATATGCTAGAAAGAGTACAAAGGAGAGCAACCAAAATGATACCAAAACTCAGGAATATTAGTTATGAAATGCGTCTAAAAGAATGTGGTTTAACAACACTAGAAACCAGAAGATTGAGAGGAGATCAGATTGAGGTGTTTAAAATATTGAATGGATATGAAAATATTGACAGAAATATTTTTTTCACAGTCAAGGAAGAGAGAAGGACTAGAGGACATGGAGTTACATTAGCAAAGAAGCAGTGTAGACTAGATATTAGAAAATTGTCATTTTCACAAAGAACAGTAAACTAATGGAACAGATTATCAGCTGATTGTGTAGGTGCTAGTAGTGTTAATATATTTAAAAATAAAATCGACATGTACCTAAGAAGGGCGGGGTATACTTAGATAGATAGGTTGGACTCTCGATAAGCCAAATGGCTTCCTAGTCCACCTGCCATCTAGAGTTGAATCTCTAGGTGGCAATCTTGTTAAATCTTGTTAAATATATATAAAGTTATTTGTAGCAAATTAACCACGTCCCCCACTTTTCAGCCTGACGGGACGCGACTTCGCCTTTCCGGATATAAATTGCAATGCTATCTGCGTTGCGATTGGTTGCTGGAAGTGCGACTTGACAGGCGGGAGCGTCGTCGGGTCGAGGAATACACAAAACTAACCAAACGCGCGCAAAGTGAACTGAGCGAAATGACCCATATAAAAACATTACGCGCTGTTTTTCTGCCGCATACAAGATCGTTAGAATCCCCCCCACTTTTTCAGTTCATAAAAGCAAATTTACAGGCATATAGCGAGACTGATCACACCTCTCTTAAAAACCCTACATCGGTCTAGTAATAAAATTAAATTACGAGTTCAGATATAAACTTCTGACTACCCAGTGGAACATTATTAGATAAATTACATGGTCGGCCGCATCTAGATCTTAGTTCTGTATCTGTATCTTAACTGGCAAAATGTCCTAGGGACACATCACGCCAGTTAGTTCAGTAAATATTCATCATGCCGGGCTCTGTCAATTTGCACCTTTTTGTTGCTATGTCAATAGGCACTAGCCATCAAGCACATTATAGATTATTAATTGTTTTTGCCCTGTTAACCCTTGGATTGCAGCCTGGTCGCCCTGGTGGATACTTATATCGCCTACGTCGGAACCAGCGGATTCCTGCACTATGTGTAATTTGATCCCATTTGAGTGATGACAAATTTCTTTGCCAAATGGTTGGATTGGGAAGTCCTACACAGGCACCCGTGTAACATTTGCATTTTGTCACCACGGACCATAGATATAAATATAACACATTAGTAGAACTATTGGGAAAGATTAATGCCATGGACTTAGTGCCACGAAGTTATATACACATAAGTCCTTGTTGTCACTCTATGAATCAGGCAAGCAGTTATGGGTCCAAAGTCTATCCTCCACATTTTCAGGGATTGGGGTGAGCCATGTCCCCTCTTCAAATATATGTATATATAGCCAACATAACTATTTTAAATAGCATAACATAAAGGCCTTTGTTTGTTTTAGCATTAGCACTATATATAATATATATTGAAATTTTATATACATACATAAAAATACATACATATATGTATATATAAATTGGTCCCCGTCCCCCCACTTTTAAAACCGTATCGACGGTCCTGGTCATGTGGACAACACAAGCAGCCTGTGGATGTGCGACTGATCGTTCGTGTCATCTTTTCTCATCGTTAGCCGTCCTTGTTGCATCAGTGCTAAAGGTGAAGGCCGCACAATGCGATCGTACGCCATCTCCAACCGTGTCATCTTGTCTAAACTCTAGAACACCAGCTTCTATGCGCTGTGGCGTAGTCAGATGGAAGGACATGTCCCGCAATCCTGGGAAATAAGCTTGGCTGCACACAACTGAGTGCAGTGGCTGTCTGCAGTGCGACACGTGCGATTCAGCAGTAAATGGACGATGTCACTATAAAGCCTAGCAGCAATGACATACTTCATGGGACCTACTCTTTCCACAACACATCATATCCTAAATCATAAGTTTTCACACACGCACACGCACACACCACCACCACCACCACCACCACCATCCAACTTATGTTAAGCTTACGTTATGGACAACTCATTTACCCCGTCAGATGTGACACTCTTTATGAACATGGGATAGTTCATAAAGACAGAGGTCATGCTTCGTATGTGTATGAAGAAAACTTTAACTTACAAACAAAACAAGCCTCGACATTAGTTAGAATCTTTAATGCATGTACAAATGTTTGTTCTAAATTTCGAAAGCGTCGAGTTCTTACAAACAAAACCATCAGACACGTGTATTCACAAGTTCATTCTATGTGAAAACAAGATCAAGCACTATGCCGTTGCAAGAGTCCTATCCCCACTTCCTTGGTCTGGTTTCTTCTCCGTCACAGCCGTTTCTTCATCGTCGTCAGGTGCTTCAAAGTGAGGCTGTCTCATTGTGCGATAGAGTCCCGGCTGCGGGGGCATCCAGGAAGGTATGACCTTGCCGTGGAGCCGCCATCGACCGTACTCGTCGGAGAGGTGTTTCTCATACACGACGTATTCGAGGCAGTCCTTCAGCAGGTTTTCTCCACCGTACATCAGGCGGCCGAAGCGATCGTACAACGCCAGGCTCTGCAAAGACAAAATCACTTACATCAGAGGATAATTTTACCAACATTCTCATGAGAATGTCGGAGAAGCCATTTTTTGTCTCATAAAAGACACCTACACAAATGAAGCCTAAATCAAAAACAAGTGCATCTTATCTGCACTGTGTACAACGATCATCAGTAGCAATAGTAATAATATAAAAGCTTTATTTCCTGATGGTAACCGTGTCATGTGGTAAGTCAATGGGCCATCGTCGCCCAACACTCTTACATATATATAAAAATTATATATATATATATAATAACGTTTTAGATAAAATATATAGTTCACAACGTATCTGAGGGAAGTGATTTAGTTCACAAGTGAGTCATGTGAATCAATATGAAACCAAAATGTACATCAAAGATACGATATCAATGACACGATGTCTGGCGTGATACATATCATCCGACCAAGCTGCCACAAACCTGTTGCGTGTGTAGTCGCACCGTCACCTGGGCGTACACGTTCTCCTTGCTGATCAGATGAGTGGTGCGGATGTGGACCACTCGCGGGGGCTCCAGGGACTTGATGAATGTCCACCGCAACGTCCTCTTGTCCAGCTTGTAGATCATCTCCTGCAAGGACGCAACATTTCCTCAATGAGTTTTGCATTTTGCATCTGAAAACCGCATGTATTGTGGGAACTACAGGGGCAACAATTCGCAAAGTACATTAAGAACTTCGCCAGGGTTGATAATTGCAACACGTATCTGGGGAAAGTAATTTTTAAAGTGGCACAATCTACTGAGAGAAACACGTGATAATGCAGATTAATGCTAGGAGCCATTTTTTCAGAGCACAAGATTCACACTGGGGTAGGGGGTAGTTTGAAACAATGGTAAATGTACAATTTTATTTCATTCCACAAACTCATGACAGTGTCAATTACTTTCTGTACCTGGAATGACAGGCATTGTAATGTATAGCACATGATCCAAACATACATTACACAGCTAGCACGCATCAAAAAGCTATGACACCACAACCAGATGGCCAGAACAACGTAACTTTTAATCAACTGTAGTATCTACTCAACGGGCAACAACAAAACAGTTGAATGACAATGTTTAATCAGCTGGCAACAACCATGTGGTCTGTTACACCAATGTTTGTTGTAACAATTAATCAAGAGAGGAGTAACATTAAAACAGCTGTATTAATCACGTGACTTATTTCTGAAACATTTTTCAGCTGTCACTTACAGGGTATGCTTTCTCTGTGACAAGGTCATGGAGCTCATCCTCGTTCTCTTTATGACTGGAAAAGAAGACGATGCAGTGTGATGACAAGCAACAACATCTATGTGTTTAGAAGACGATGCAGTGTGGATGACAAGCAACAACATCTATGTGTTTAGAAGATGGTGCAGTGTGGATGACAAGCAACAACATCTATGTGTTTAGAAGACGATGCAGTGTGATGACAAGCAACAACATCTATGTGTTTAGAAGACGGTGCAGTGTAGATGACAAGCAACAACATCTATGTGTTTAGAAGACGATGCAGTGTGATGACAAGCAACAACATCTATGTGTTTAGAAGACGATGTAATGTGCATGACAAGCAACAACATCTGTGTTTAGAAATATTTTATCATGATCATTAATATATACACAAACTCAATACTGCATGAACATGTGACATTATTAACCGAGGCAAAGATACTTGGCATTACCATCACCAGTAACCTGACATATATCATCTATGCGTATACATATATATATATATGTATAAATCATGTATGCAAAGAAAAATATTGTAATGTAAATAATTTTTTTAGATCTATTAATTTTTACGTTTTCAATTATTTATTATTTTTTAATAAGTTTAATCAAATAATTACAGAAAATATATTTTAATGTCTTAAATTATTTAAATTAGTTTTGTAGATACATATTGTATATCGTCTACATTATAATTACATTTGCGCTAATGTCTTAAATTATATATTATTTCATTCTATTTTTAACAAATTTACTTTGCATGTTTATGTACCCATTTCAATATCTATGCTTGCCCAGAGTGAAGTAAACTATTATTATTTTATCATTATATTATTAGAAAACTATTAATTAACATTGTTATTTTTAAAAGTTGCTGTTGTTCGATAAATCGAATTCTCTTACTTTTCAAGAAGTTTGTTTGCCTTAATGTAAATTTCCTGGGCATCATCAGGGAAGGTCTTGGTGTCAAATTCCTCGT
This sequence comes from Ridgeia piscesae, assembly GCA_025642075.2. Taxonomy (NCBI): domain Eukaryota; kingdom Metazoa; phylum Annelida; class Polychaeta; order Sabellida; family Siboglinidae; genus Ridgeia; species Ridgeia piscesae. The sequence goes on along the minus strand of JAODUO010000214.1, from coordinate 47,371 downwards.
CAAACTGTCGAATCTTCCGCAGCTGCATGTACGACTTTCCCTTCTTTTCTAATTCTGTCATCCTTTGCTTTGCTCCCTGACAACAAACAATAAGACCAGGTAAGGAATAGCTCCCAACATCTCAAATGAGCTTGAATGCATTTCTTTTCTCTGAGGCCAGGCTCTGATTCACACAAAATGTCGTCTTGTACATGTTACAATTCACATTTTCCATAAATGTGGCAACTAAACGTTCAGTTGTGGTTAACGTAGGGTACATTTTATAATATTACTGTAAGACATGTAACTATTATAGTTACATTTTTCCAAACAATTTGTGACTGCCCCTGATGTGACCTTCATTGTGAGTTGGCTGACCTTATTTGTCAGTTGCCAGAATTCCCAAAGTGGTGTAAAGTGAGCGTCGAATGTATTAATCAATTCTTCTGATAACTTCTTTAACAAACAACTTGAGGACCAACAAGTACGCCACCAGGTGGTGCTACTCACAGCGCCAGAGACAAGGGATGCCAGGCCGTCACCTTCTGGGGGGACGTATTCCTCGAACAAGCTACCTACAAACAAAATGGTATTGTGATTTGTGACGAGTTACATTGTTCTTGATGAATGTTGTCCTAAATGTTTCCTATGTAGGCCACAGGTGTTTCATAGAAAACAGGAATATTTGGTGGCTGCATACGATATGAATTTCGATTCTCAGAATACGCCATTAATATGCAGTGAAAGATAACAAGCAAAGCTTTGATGAGCATCTCAACTTCATGCAACAAATCAGCAGTGTTGTAGAAATATGTGACACAAATTGATTCCACAGCAGTATAGTAGCAATACTAATGTGTGCACAACAAATATTATATTTGTTAACATAAAAACTCATTTTATTATAATAATGGTATATACCTTACACAGCACCTAGCATACTACCAAAGGTTGTGTGAAATGATTCCTACTTGTACTGGAAATGAGAATCGATCTCTCCGTGAATGTCCTCGGTGGCAGGATTCCTTTCTTCTTCATCTCCCTCCTCATTTCCTCTGGTGTGTAGTTTGCCTCTCGTCGTAGTTTATTCCAGTCAGGAATATTCATCTGGATGAGGAGAAACTGAGATGTAGCACCGGGCACATTATGTTTAAATATAAATAAATATATATATATATATATATATATATATATATATATATATATATATATATATATATATATATATATATATATATATATATATGTTGCGCCTCATCATAACGCGCCTCTTTATAATGCAGTCAGTCGTGGACCCCAAATTTATGCCGCCAGGGGGAAAATGGGCGCTACAGCTAACAATAACTGTGTAATTAACTGTAACTTATTATTATGAAGTCCTCATGTTTGTCTTGTACATGTGTATCTAGAAACAATTTAATGATATTAAGAAATTTAACACAGAAGTACAACTGCGTTGCCGAGTTCGTTGTTTGTTGTGCCCCTGGCTTCTGCTCTGCCGTCGGCTTCGCGGCACCAATCCAGTCGTTTTTCAAACTGATCTATTGTGTAACTAGCACTTGGTTTGTGTGGTGATTTCATACGTGTTTGTTTACAATGTGACCATTTCCTTTGATTGCATTTAATTAACTTTAGGCACAGTAAATTTGGTGCAAAGCATAGTTTGTTTGCGCCGATATCAATCATGTTTGTTTCCTGCCAGTTCGCTGTGGCTTCCACGAACGGGCGCCTTCGTCGGCTTGTAAATGGCAATTAAATTGCTTACGACTCGGGTGGTGATGAAAAATGTGATACTGAAATGGCAGGCTAACAGTTATTATGTTATGTTTTCACTATGTCTACGAAAAACATTGACTTGTGTGCAAATATACAAATTCATCAACTGTGTATAAATCGCAGTAGCCTTGAACCACGGTGAATCGCATTATAAATTGCCACGGTAAATGTGCGATCTAAACGTATATTTTGGGATTGATTGAAAGATGAAATCAAGCCAATAGTGAGTGTAACTAGTATAGATATTAATATTTGACCGACTTTGGCATCATGTTAATTCATTTGTGCATTTCGGCTGCTGAGTTCAAGGTTATTTTAGATCGTTACAGCATCAGTTCGCATCACCAGATGAGGCACGTTGGCTCTGAATTTATTTCAAAACTGTACACCATTCACAAGTTTTACTAAGTTCAACATTCGACAGTGTATACTATTTTAACGTAATACACATTTAAGTTGGTTGTCAATGTCAATTAGTTTTATAAATCACACATAGACCATTTGGGGGTGGTGGCGCCTCTGGCGGAATATAATGTATAACATGCCTCATTTATAACGTGATTCCATTTCGTGAACCCCAACTACCGCTAGCAAGTTGTTCTGCGCCACTTTTACTGTGAACTTGATATTCCGAAGGCTATGAGACTAATGAGAGACAGCCAAAATATATGGAAAAATAAAAATAAATCATTGAGAGGTAAATCATTTACTAATTATTTGACCCCATGTCTGCTGCAATAACTACATTTACAGTGGAAAGAAAATTGAAATCTTAAAAGACAATCAACATGCAGTTACCTTAATAACTTTTTGTGCTCTCAGCTTTCTCCACTTTGGTTCATAGTGTTTGCTGTGTCTCTCTCGCACCTGTTGTTGGGACGCGATAGACAGTACTGGGGATGTCCTTTGTATCGACAAGTTCTGTAAAAAGGAATATGCATCACTTTTATAAATAGGATTATGGTACACAAGATTTTAATACCAGTGTTCCCTAAGGAATGTGATAGATTATTATCGGTGTAAGCCAAGCATGTCGATTGTCAATTAAAGGTCCCTGTCATTGACATCATGGCACTGGATGACATGCTTGATGGCAAGGGTGCCAGTGCAAACAAACAATACCTTTAATACTACATTTCACATATTGCTGTAGGTCTGTAGCACACACAATTAGGAAACATATTAATGTGTCTCATAAAAACTTTGCTTATAGTTATCATAACTGAATCATTGAAAGACTCTTCAGTGTAATGCATTGATAACTATGACACAGTGTATATTCATAGGAATATTACTACGTGAATTTGGTTAAAATGTACACCGGGTATATATTTTTCTATTTAAAACTGAAAAATATATTTCACCATGTTATCAGAAAGTAATTGCATGGCAGAATGTCCATACATCCAATGAATAAATTTAGCCACCCATTAAGCTATTCAATAGGCCTAAAATTCTAAAAATGTGTTAAAAATGTTTGCTTTTATAGCATTTTTTGTAGAACTATGCGTAATGCTGGCGCCTATATATGCATGAAACCAGCCTATCTCAGGCCTGTCTTTACTGCTTCAAAGGCTATATAGTAACAATGTAATAACCTGTCGTCTCTGCCAGTGTGAGAACGGATGTAACACATTTTTCTCAGACAGCTGTCCCTTAATTAGGTCTGCCACCTGCTTATTTGTCCAGGGACAGGAAGTAGTGGTTATAATTAAGGCTGTATCTTGTACCAGAGCAAATGCAGTTAACTCCAGTGTCAGTTCCTTGGAAGCTCTGGTAGATAGTGGCGTTGTTTTAACGGGTTTTAACAATCAGCATGAAGGCTGTCTTTGGTGTGAATATTGTTTTGGAACCAAGCTAAACATAGATCACTAATACATGTATAAGCCATTGTTTTGGTTTGTAACCATTTTAGCGTGTTGCAGTTTTGTTGTTGCTGGTTTGGTTGTCACATGTTTGACTTGTATCCTCCTAGTCTACTACTTTGGGTGTGACTGTTTAAATCATTAAATCATGTGATGAATGTAGAAAAATGCAGTCTCAGAAAAATGAGAGACGGAACGTTCCCTTTATTGATAAAGGATACAATATTGATATCTTAATTACGGAATATTCCGTATTTTAAGGGCCGGGTGGCAACCCTATGTAGAAAGCTTGTGACCGAAAGGTGGCGTTGTGGTTCCTTGCTAAAATAAACCTGTCACGCACAAGGTCGCCTAGGTTATGTACACAACAAATGAACAGTTCAATAATGTTACGCATGCATGTACAAATAAAACACGCCAGTGTGATTCCCTGTACAATCTGCAATAGCATAGTTACTGTTCTTTGCATCACTTACTTTTATACTTGGACAGCGCAAACACATTCGTGACCCAATGGAGGCCGCCATGTTGATGTTCGGAGATATTCTTATTTAGTCAAACAAATGTTATGGTCATTGTAGTTCATGTTATTATTAATGTTAATTCGATTTGCTTAATGTCTTCGAAAATTATGATATTTGATAACTTAATGTTTCATTTTTTTAAACTTGACGTAACTATAGATTTAGACCAATTAGAATGCTGAACAAGTTTAAATGCTGAACACGAGATATTACGAATCCGGATGGTCGGGTGCATTGCACGTGCAGGGGAGTTACCTTTCACAACTACCGAAGTCTAGTAAAATACGATTTTGCACGTTTACAAGACCCACATTTGTGTTTCTGGTTTGGTATAGAAGGCAATTGCGCCCTTTTTAAGCGTAGTTCCATCTGGTACAACTAGACTTCGGTGTTGTGTGGGAAAGCGACTGCCCCTCCTCACTCGCTCGATACGGGTATCATTCCGCTGTACTTTGTGTTCGGGCAGTTTCTCGAGGTGAGATAAAATATACATTTACCAGGTCTTTATCCATTATTTACCCCAAATAAATTCACGCTTTTTAAAGTCGAGTAACGTTGTAGTAAAATGTTGCTTTAGTGTACTTTATTATCTCGTAAACATGGAAAACCCTACACTATTCAGGAACCTGCTGGTATCTTCGACGCGAACCACGCACCAGCTACTTGTCTGGGTCGAATGGAGGCGGATTTTAGGCTTTATACTGGGAAATGCCTCGTTTAGCTTGAGGAGTGTGTCAATTTATGTTGTAAATGTAGAAATGTACCAAATGTGTGACAAATTGTGGTGTATCAAAAAGGTTTTGCATCGTTCTTTTTCTTTTAAAAAATTTGCAGCATGGCGCTTACCAGACTTCCTCTTTTGACTTATCGTTCATTCACTGTCTGATCCAGTCGATCACTGAACACGTTGTAAAGTAAGGCGCATTTAATGCACTCGCTTATAGTAACGCGATCATTTGTTACGTTGATGAGTTTGCAGTGTCACCACTGTAAATTGTAGCAATTCTTAGGCTGATGTTACACTTTCAGACAAAACTAAAAAAAAACAGCCTTCTGTTTTAAAATGTGCAAACATTTGAAACAATGTTCAACATAATTACCTCCCTCAATAAACGTGTTTAGAATGATTACAGCCTTTGTCGAGGCTCCAATATTGCTACAGCATTCACTTTTCTACATGTGTCACATGGCCAGGACATCAGACATTCCATGTGGTCATGTGTAAAACAATCTGTTCTAGCTGTCCCCCAATAAATATATTCCTAATTAAATATATGTACACATTTTATGCATTGCTTCGGTTTACTTGGTATTTTGCATGCATGCTACATTTCCATTTTTGGTTTTTAATTTACATGTTCTTTTGTTTTTACTTGTAGTAAACTTGTATGAGTCAGAAGGGGGAAAAACCAACGTTATCGGGTCAACGGATAAAGACCAGAAAAAGGGGTATGTATTGGTGAATGATTATAGAAACCATTATAGATTGATCAGATGTGATCTTACTTGGTAGTTTTAGTGAGAATTTTAGAACTAATATACATAGGAGTAGAACTACACTTTACCACTTCGATGTCACATTTCAACAGTTGGCTGACCTTATGAAGGATTCTCTGGCATGCATGTGGTATTGATATCAGCGATACAGGTGCTTTGGCCTTGGTTTCTGCCATAATCCTGAAGATCATATTAAGCCACTTACAAAGTACCAAGTGATCCCATTTGGAATGCATATACATTTGCTAGTACTTATAACATGATATTGTTATGAAAGTGCCATGTATCCCACAGTTTTGGAAATAAAAAATACAACTGAAAAGTAATAAATATACCAGCAGACAAGTTATTGAGAAAGTGTTGCTGTTTGTATAATTGCTATGTTCACAAGTTGGCACATTTGTCATTTCCAGATGAAAAAGAGAAGTATGATCCTAACACCTTCCGTGATGCAATCTTGCAAGGCCTCACTGAAGCAGGCACTGATCTAGACCAGGCAAGCCATGTCTCATGAGAGTTACAAATATCAGCAGTGGCAAAATGCTTCTTTACAACATAATGATGATATAAATGAGGTAAACTAGATGTGATACATAGAACACATCTAGGAGAGAAAGTATATTGCAACATGTACGCATATAGTTTTGTAATGTGGGTGAGCTTTCAAGATCATAGTTGATCAGCACATAAATTGTATCTGATACTCATAGATCCTGTTCTTGTTTATGTCAGTGTTAACTGTGAACTAAAGGTTGCAAGATAATACCTACTAACAGTCACTGACTCACACTTCATGAAATAAATACAAACACACACGTGATGCCCATTTACACACATTTTCAAGGCATAACTGAGAATATCGATGATTTTTGAAGACCTTTTTGCTCTTTCAAATGACATGCCAATGTATGGAGCATCATGTGTAAATGGTAATATCATACATTTAATAAGTTACAAATTGCCACAGCTTTTCCTTGGTGTGTACACATCATTTGTGAGTTGCATCTGTAGATATGTCCACAAATCATTTGATGGATGGATATATGATGCATGCCCAAGTGTTTGATGTGTCTTGAATAGTGTTTTTGACGCATGTTTCAGGTATCACGGTATCTCGACTCAGCTGGGTCGAAACTCAACTACAGGCGTTATGCAGAAACATTCTTTGACATACTCTTCGCCGGAGGGATCTTGGGTGCGTTTTACCAGCATGCATTGCTTTAGGAGTTAGGAAGCTCACAGTTTATGTCTTGTCTGTTATAGAATAATGAGCTGTGAGTGTGTATTTACAGGTTTGTAAATTTTGCTTGCTAGGGGCATACAGGATAGACCACAATTTAGTTAATTCTGATTCAGTTTGAAATGGTGCATGCTTCAATTAATGTGCATTGTATTACTGGCATATTCAGAAAGAAAATCACTTAGTTTGCACCTAGATTGCTGGAAAGAAGCTCCCAGGCAGATTTGGTCAATTTCAAAATTACTGTATAATACTAAATGTCATCCCAATGTTAGGTGGCTTACAAGTAGGTGGTGATATTAAAGTTAGGACGACTACAAAATTTTAGTCAAATCAACTATCTTGGAAGTTGTACAAATCAGTTTCTTTTAATTCATTTATAATTCAGGGCACATCAGTTGATCAGGCCAAAGGTGCTTTAAGCAAAATATTCAGATCTTTTTTCAGTGGCTTCGATTTTCATTTGAAAGAAAGTTGTGACAAGACTGACACTTGTTGTGCGATCTAGTTGTGAGAGGTTGTTAAAAAACTTTGTTCATGCAGTGCTTGAATTTATTGAATCGAATAGTGGAAAAAGATTTTGTGGTAACCTTAGTACATGCAAGCTTTCAAGACCCTCTGAACTGATGGTTGAGGGGTTAGACTTGTGAGTTATACTGCAGATGTGTGGGTACTTAGACTTGAGAGTTATACTGCGGGTGTGTTGGGTGCTTAGACTTTTGAGTTATACTGCAGATGTGTTGGGTACTTAGACTTGTGAGTTATACTGCGGGTGTGTTGGGTACTTAGACTTGTGAGTTATACTGCGGGTGTGTTGGGTACTTAGACTTGTGAGTTATACTGTGGGTGTGTTGGGTACTTAGACTTGTGAGTTATACTGTGGGTGTGTTGGGTACTTAGACGTGTGAGTTATACTGCGGGTGTGTTGGGTACTTAGACGTGTGAGTTATACTGGGGTGTGTTGGGTACTTAGACTTGTGAGTTATACTGCGGGTGTGTTGGGTACTTAGACTTGTGAGTTATACTGTGGGTGTGTTGGGTACTTAGACTGTGAGTTATACTGTGGGTGTGTTGGGTACTTAGACTTGTGAGTTATACTGTGGGTGTGTTGGGTACTTAGACTGTGAGTTATACTGTGGGTGTGTTGGGTACTTAGACTTGTGAGTTATACTGCGGGTGTGTTGGGTACTTAGACTTGTGAGTTATACTGCGGGTGTGTTGGGTACTTAGACTGTGAGTTATACTGTGGGTGTGTTGGGTACTTAGACTTGTGAGTTATACTGTGGGTGTGTTGGGTACTTAGACTTGTGAGTTATACTGCGGGTGTGTTGGGTACTTAGACGTGTGAGTTATACTGCGGGTGTGTTGGGTACTTAGACTTGAGAGTTATACTGCGGGTGTGTTGGGTACTTAGACGTGTGAGTTATACTGCGGGTGTGTTGGGTACTTAGACTTGAGAGTTATACTGTGGATATGTTGCAGCACCTGGTGGCTCGCTGGTGGAAGAGGCGGAGGTTCAGCGTGCATCTGCATGCATCTTCGCCGCTCCCAGCGACTACAAGACCCTGCGAGCTTACTACGAGGTAACTACTCTATTGATGGCACAACTGCTCTCATCCAGCAGTGTCTTGGTCCGGTTTCACGAAGCATACTTAAGTTACGCAATTACTTGGTGCCTTTGTTTGCTTATGTAAAAACAAAATTGAATAATTTATTAAGACAATCAATTTAACATTAAGAACGTTCTTGGCAGCCACAAGACACTGGGCCACAAGACTGCTTCAGACACTTTACAGCTCAGCCTGTGCAGACTTGGTTAATCGAACACCGTCTCAACTTCTTCGGGAAGCATTCAACCGTTCTAGATTTATTGGGCTAAAACTTAATGCACACGTATCCCCCACTGGCTAAGACAAGCTCCTTGGTTAAACAGCTGAGTGAGCTGTAGCACCATTGACTCATTGAGTGATAGAACTTGCCTAAGGTTTGAAAGGCAGTGTGTGAGCAAACCCAGTTGAGAGCCGAATCGCCATCAAAATGTTGGTAATGACTTTTAAATGAATGAATGGTTTGGCTCCGTCTTATCTGGCTGAACTTGTTCAACCACGAAAGCGGGATGCACGCCTACGCCAGAACTTTGCACCAAAACAACAAAGAAGTGTCTTGGCGATTCGGCATTTGGCGCAACAGCACCACGACTAAGGAATTAATTACCTGTGAACATTCGTGCATCTGGAACATTATCTATGCGCTATAGAAAAACAGTTATTATTATTAATCTCTTGATTGAGAATCTGAGGCTGGACACCACCATACTCCTATGGACCTGATACTGGTCATTGTAAAATACAAAGTAGTAATTATGTTGTTCACACCGTGTTTATCCACATGCATAAAATGTGTGTAAAAATATATATGTAATATATATTTATACACACATACATGCACACTGGATTAGGTACACAAATAAACGTAGCAAAAGATAAATACGAATATGTCATGCAGAAAAAGACTAATGAAACAATAAGTAACAAGACGGAAACAAAGGAATAAAACATTATGACAAGTCAACAAAATCTACATACACATAGGAAAAGTTCAGGTAATAATAAATGCATGTGTTATGCACTAAAATTTCACACACCTGAACATATAGTGCTAAATGTTGCAAAGCCAAATGGGTATTTTCTTGTCTTGGCTGACACAACTGTTCAGAGAGCAACACTTCAGTCACATTATCTTGTTGACAACTTGGCAGCCTGTAAGCGGTTTATCAAGTAGATTTTAGTCGTATGAATCCAGTGTGTTACAAAATAGTTGTTCAGGTTGGATGGACTTTGAAGTAGTCATTGTTGTATGTCGTTATGTCTATGCGTGTGCAAATTTCCCAATGATGAAACCTTTTTGTGCCCGATGCATTGCTGGGGGTAACAAACCGATTTAATGAGCCTGAGGGAAATTTGTTTAGAGATCTGTATTTGTTTAGATTATTTCTTGTTGTGATGAGCAGTGAGAAATGTTGAAGATAGGTTATTTTATTGTGTTGTGTGAATTTCCTAGGTTGCTGCTGTTGCTGTAGTACAGTAGGTGAAGACACTGTGCGTGCTTCTGGGAGAACAATTGTTAGAATAGAATAGATTCAATAGAATAGCTTCAATAGAATAGCTTCAATAGAATAGGTTCAATAGAATCTTGCAAATGTATAACACGTTACAAGTGGCTTTTGGATGATACCCTAGTTACAAGATTATGTTGCTGCAATTTGTTTTTAATTTGATCTATTATTTTAGATCAGTTAACTTATCTATTTCCCAATGATGAAATGTCTTGTGCCTGACCCACTGCTGGAGGGACAAACCGATTTAATGAGCCTGAGGGAAATTTGTTTAGAGATCTGTATTTGTTTAGATTATTTCTTGTTGTGATGAGCAGTGAGAAATGTTGAAGATAGGTTATTTTATTGTGTTGTGTGAATTTCCTAGGTTGCTGCTGTTGCTGTAGTACAGTAGGTGAAGACACTGCGTGCTTCTGGGAGAACAATTGTTAGAATAGAATAGATTCAATAGAATCTTGCAAATGTATAACACGTTACAAGTGGCTTTTGGATGATACTCTAGTTACAAGATTATGTTGCCGCAATTTGTTTTTAATTTGATCTATTATTTTAGATCAGTTAACTTATCTATTTCCCAATGATGAAATGTCTTGTGCCTGACCCACTGCTGGAGGGACAAACTGATTTAATGAGCCTGAGGGAAATTGGTCTTCACTAAAACTTTGTTCACATATTGTTTTATATATTTGCTAAATTTTTCGAAAACGAGACCTAGATATATTTTGTATCCAAGATTATTTTGTTTTATTGTGCTTTACAATTTTATTTTCATGAATATGTGGAATATTTGTTCTCTTCCATTGATGTTAAGTTAACCCTCTGCAACTTTTGACACATCCTGTGTACCAATGACAGGTGACGTTTGCATGTGGAGGGAGAGGAACGGGAGAGTCTTCGGTGCTGACACCTAGTGCCATGGCACAGCACTTTTCTCTGAACTCCCAACATTCACCAAACAAATTAATATTGAACGTGACCACTGGGCAAGGAATTTATGTGTCCAAATAACTTTTAGGCATGAATTTATTTATTTAAATTCTGTATGATTTCACAGTAGATTCTATCCAAGAGTAAGTTTTATAATTTTCAATTATTTTCATGAATATTTATGGACTATAATTTATTATATGTTTTTTTATTTATGTTAAGTCAACCCTCCGCATCTTTTGACACATCCTGTCTACCAGTGACAGGTGTCGTTCGTACGCAGAGGCAGAGGAAGGGGGAGAGTCTTCGGTGCTGACACCTAGTGCCATGGCACAGCACTTTTCTCTGAACTCCCAACATTTACAAAAAAACTCCTACTTAATATCAAACGTGACCTCTAAGCAAGGTATTTACCTGACCAGGTAAATGGAGCACTTGTATGTCAGTTGTCAAATAAACGTATAGTGCTAAATAAACATAGCGTAGCAAATCTGTCAGATTTATTAAACACATGGTGCCGAAAAATACTGTAGGGTGTCAGCTTGAAAACTACCACTTGTCAGTTGTGGCCAGTTTGGTCGGCGGGCGTATACAGCAGTAATTAGGTTTCCAGTAATAACATACCATACTGAGCCCCGTGAACTTAAGAGACAGTAGAAACGTGATGATCTAATACTTTTGGATCACCGGGATATTAGTTAGGCACACAAGTGTAGACATGAATGTATAAACGATGTGCTAATACTTCACACAGTATTTTTAGTCCAAGTTGACTTGTTTTAATGTTTTACAGTTTTGTTTTCATGAATACATGAAATATTTTTTTGCTTTCAGTATGTATGTAAAAGTCAACCGTCCGCAATTTTTTAAGTCTGTCTACCCAATGACAGGTGATGTTTGTTTGCGGAGGAAGGGGGTCTTCGGTGCTGACACCTAGTGCCATGGGACAGTACTTTTCTCTTGAGCTCCCAACCAAAAACCATTGGAGGATTTTTATACATAGCTGATTTTATAACATTTATGAATCTTTGAAAATGAAACGGTATGATACGATAAACAAATGTGAAATAAAACTTATCAACTACCACAAGCAACTTTAAACATGTTTTACTTTAAAACTACGTATGTAAATGAAAAAATTAAGTGCTCATTTTAAAATGTCAAGACATGAGATAAAATGCAAATAATATCAATTTAAGTTACCAAGTGTTTTGAAACCATCAAGTCCAGACACATTTGTCGCCAACCCGGGGCTTTGAGTTGTTCTGTTCCTTCAGTGGCTGTTGCTGTGTAAATGTGTTTCCTCTGCCCCTGTCCTCCCTGGTGTCCTCTGCCACTGTCCTCCCTGGTGTCCTCTGCCCCTGTCCTCCCGGTGTCCTCTGCCCCTGTCCTCCCTGGTGTCCTCTGCCACTGTCCTCCCTGGTGTCCTCTGCCACTGTCCTCCCTGGTGTCCTCTGCCCCTGTCCTCCCTGGTGTCCTCTGCCCCTGTCCTCCCTGGTGTCCTCTGCCACTGTCCTCCCTGGTGTCCTCTGCCCCTGTCCTCCCTGGTGTCCTCTGCCCTTGTCCTCCCTGGTGTCCTCTGCCCTGTCCTCCCTGGTGTCCTCTGCCCTGTCCTCCCTGGTGTCCTCTGCCCCTGTCCTCCCTGGTGTCCTCTGCCCTGTCCTCCCTGGTGTCCTCTGCCCTGTCCTCCCTGGTGTCCTCTGCCACTGTCCTCCCTGGTGTCCTCTGCCACTGTCCTCCCTGGTGTCCTCTGCCACTGTCCTCCCTGGTGTCCTCTGCCACTGTCCTCCCTGGTGTCCTCTGCCACTGTCCTCCCTGGTGTCCTCTGCCCCTGTCCTCCCTGGTGTCCTCTGCCCCTGTCCTCCCTGGTGTCCTCTGCCCCTGTCCTCCCTGGTGTCCTCTGCCCCTGTCCTCCCTGGTGTCCTCTGCCCTGTCCTCCCTGGTGTCCTCTGCCACTGTCCTCCCTGGTGTCCTCTGCCCCTGTCCTCCCTGGTGTCCTCTGCCCTTGACCTCCCTGGTGTCCTCTGCCCCTGTCCTCCCTGGTGTCCTCTGCCCCTGTCCTCCCTGGTGTCCTCTGCCCTTGACCTCCCTGGTGTCCTCTGCCCCTGTCCTCCCTGGTGTCCTCTGCCCCTGTCCTCCCTGGTGTCCTCTGCCTGTCCTCCCTGGTGTCCTCTGCCACTGTCCTCCCTGGTGTCCTCTGCCCCTGTCCTCCCTGGTGTCCTCTGCCCCTGTCCTCCCTGGTGTCCTCTGCCCCTGTCCTCCCTGGTGTCCTCTGCCCCTGTCCTCCCTGGTGTCCTCTGCCCCTGTCCTCCCTGGTGTCCTCTGCCCCTGTCCTCCCTGGTGTCCTCTGCCCCTGTCCTCCCTGGTGTCCTCTGCCACTGTCCTCCCTGGTGTCATCTGCACCTGTCCTCCCTGGTGTCCTCTGCCCCTGTCCTCCCTGGTGTCCTCTGCCCCTGTCCTCCCTGGTGTCCTCTGCCCCTGTCCTCCCTGGTGTCCTCTGCCCCTGTCCTCCCTGGTGTCCTCTGCCCCTGTCCTCCCTGGTGTCCTCTGCCCCTGTCCTCCCTGGTGTCCTCTGCCACTGTCCTCCCTGGTGTCCTCTGCCCTGTCCTCCCTGGTGTCCTCTCCCACCTGTCCTCCCTGGTGTCCTCTGCCACTGTCCTCCCTGGTGTCTCTGCCCTGTCCTCCCTGGTGTCCTCTGCCCTGTCCTCCCTGGTGTCCTCTGCCCTGTCCTCCCTGGTGTCCTCTGCCCCTGTCCTCCCTGGTGTCCTCTGCCACTGTCCTCCCTGGTGTCCTCTGCCCCTGTCCTCCCTGGTGTCCTCTGCCCTGTCCTCCCGGGTGTCCTCTGCCCCTGTCCTCCCTGGTGTCCTCTGCCCCTGTCCTCCCTGGTGTCCTCTGCCCCTGTCCTCCCTGGTGTCCTCTGCCACTGTCCTCCCTGGTGTCCTCTGCCCCTGTCCTCCCTGGTGTCCTCTGCCCCTGTCCTCCCTGGTGTCCTCTGCCCCTGTCCTCCCTGGTGTCCTCTGCCCCTGTCCTCCCTGGTGTCCTCTGCCCCTGTCCTCCCTGGTGTCCTCTGCCCTGTCCTCCCTGGTGTCCTCTGCCCCTGTCCTCCCTGGTGTCCTCTGCCCCTGTCCTCCCTGGTGTCATCTGCCCCTGTCCTCCCTGGTGTCCTCTGCCCCTGTCCTCCCTGGTGTCCTCTGCCCCTGTCCTCCCTGGTGTCCTCTGCCCTTGACCTCCCTGGTGTCCTCTGCCCCTGTCCTCCCTGGTGTCCTCTGCCCCTGTCCTCCCTGGTGTCCTCTGCCCCTGTCCTCCCTGGTGTCCTCTGCCCCTGTCCTCCCTGGTGTCTGTGTCTCATGGAGATGTCTCTTGTACTTGTAGGTGCTGTACAAGCTGATACGACGCTACAAGTATCTAGAGAAGAGTTTCACAGATGAGTTACGCAAAGTAAGTTGTTGACTGAGTCCCATGACTCATGTAATTCACGTAATCTCAGCCTTCAAGGAAAACACCAGTAAGAGGGTATTAACTGCTGTACTTCACGAGTACAACGAGGTTTTGCTATTGTTTAATTAATTGTCAACTATCTTGTTAACTAGTTTCCCGGTGATGAAATGTTTTTGTGCCCGACTCACTGCTGGGGGCAACAAACCGATTTAATGAGCCTGAGGGAAACCAGCTTTTGTTTGTATAAAATGTACGTTTCGATTTTTTTATAATTGTTATGCACACAGGTTTTTGTTTTTCTGTAACTGATATACATTACACAAAATCAACATTGTTGTCAAAACAGTGGAATATTTGGTTATCGCCTTATAGCATCGTAATAAATAAGGAACATTTAAAACTTCAGTAACATTTTGTTTGGTTGCATCATTTTTGCATGAACCTAACCCTAGTTTGGGTCTCCTAAATGCCCATGTATATAATATGTGCACTGACATATTTTAAAGCATGATGAACATGTGACAGACTGTCAGTGATAATTTATAAATAACCATCTCAAATCCTGAATAATGGAAATATATACACCTGGTGTTGAATCATAGTAAGTCGAGAGATATATTTGATTTGCATACTTGATTTGCATAAATGGAAATAAAATACTTTGTGGTTCCGTTTAAATAAACTTCGCTACATCTGAAAAAAACTAATTCCTTGTGTAAATAGCTAAGTATGTGCCAGATATATAAATTTATTACCCAAATATGAATTGTCAAAGTTTGACAGAAATAAAACATTGAAAATTTTCAACATCTTTTTAAATAAAATGTTTGTTGTTGATAATATGATAATTTATGGATACTTGTTGCATATGAAATATTACTTTGCTATAAAATGTAGAAGTAATTACGTGTCTGGTAAATAAAACTGAAACATTTTTTCTGAGTGTATTTTCCAGATTTAATTCTTCATGATCATAGCAGCCTTCACGGCACTGTGATTAAGTCTGCGTTACATTTCAAATGTGTAATCAGGCTGCAAAACATCCCCTTCAATGATAACATTCATCTTTATTACAAACTCGATCTGAAAATTCCATGAATCTCAATTTATTTTGTTAACCAATTTCCCGGTGATGAAATGTTTTTGTGCCCGACTCACTGCTGGGGGCAACAAACCGATTTAATGAGCCTGAGGGAAACCAGCTTTTGTTTGTATAAAATGTACGTTTGAAAAATTGTAAAAAAAATATATAAAAGTTATGCATATGAGTTCTTTGTTTTTCTGCACATTAATTGGCATTATACACTGTCGCATAAGTCTCAAGATGGCAGTGCCCTGAATCCAACATGGAGTGTTTCTGGTACAATTATACTCGTTACTTCATCATTACAACCACATTTTGCAGTTTGTTTATGAATTGTATTCATTGTTGTGTTAGCTAATTTCCCTGTGATGAAATGTCGTTGTGCCCGACCTACTGCTGAGATAATAATCCGATATAACGAGCCAGTTGGAAACCAGCTGTCAGTTACATTAATTCCATCGTCTTCCCTCCTAACCCTGTCCTCTTCCCCCTTCAGCTGCTGCTCTTCCTGAAGGGATTCACGGAGGAGGAACGCACCAAGCTGGGCACTGTCCTTGGGATCTGTCTGGCGAATGGGCTGGGTGAGCCAACCTGTCTGCCCGCCCTCTTTGAAGAACATCTAGTCAAGGAGGGTAAGTTCTCTCCCAGTCTCCTTGTGTATCCAGCCCCTTAGTGTTGTTCCTCAGTCGACTGGCTCCATTCAACTGTTCTCCATCTATGCTGAATTTTTTATCTAAATCGTATAATTACTGCGTGACGTCCTCCACCTTTCTTGGCATGGCCCGTCTCTGTCATGGCAGGTCATGAATGTATGTGGAGGAAGACAAAATGGACGCTGTCTTCGGTGCTGACGCCTGGTGTCATGGCTCAGCACTGTTCTCTGAGTGCCCGACATTTTCCTTGTATTCAAGCTATGTTATGAGAGACCCCTCTGCCGCTTTGGACAAGTCAGACAAAGGTGTCTGTGTCTGCTAAGTATAAAACTGTTTTATTAAGGTCAGACTAAATGTAAATTAGAAGGTCTGTAGCACTGTAGCATAGCATTATTTCATTATGTTAATGCGTACTCAGAAAATATGTAGATGCTACATGTAAGAGTCATGTATGTGCAACACATAACAAACATCACCAGTACTTCTGAGCAGTTATTGCTTAGTAGCTAGAATGGTATCCTTTGCCAAATATAGTAATTATATAAATACAATAGGTTACATCTGGTCGATGGGTTTTACCAAACTTGGCTGGTCATGAATGTATACAGAGGAAGACGACCTGGAAGCCGTTCCAGTGTTGACACTGCAGAACTGCCCTCTGAGTGCCCTACATATTGAAACAATTGAAAAGTTACATATAAAACAGTAAATAATTGTTTATGTGTTGAAGAAATGTAAGAAGAAGAAAAAATGATTTGAGCCAACATTAAAATATACATCTTGTATGACTGTCTTTATCTTGACCTGATCTCACAGACGCCTTAATTTTAAATCATTGGTAGAGATAGAAATTGAATTTCCTCTTTGTAAGAATGAATCCTAAGGTGCTCACCTCCTGTGTGACCCCGGCACACATGTGTGGCTTAGAAACGATGGCACTAACAGAGAAACAACAGAAGGCTTAGAAACGATGGCACTAACAGAGAAACAACAGGAGAAGGCTTAGAAACGATGGCACTAACAGAGAAACAACAGAAGGCTTAGAAACGATGGCACTAACAGAAACAACAGGAGAAGGCTTAGAAACGATGGCACTAACAGAGAAACAACAGGAGAAGGCTTAGAAACGATGGCACTAACAGAGAAACAACAGAAGGCTTAGAAACGATGGCACTAACAGAGAAACAACAGGAGAAGGCTTAGAAACAATGGCACTAACAGAGAAACAACAGGAGAAGGCTTAGAAACGATGGCACTAACAGAGAAACAACAGAAGGCTTAGAAACGATGGCACTAACAGAGAAACAATAGAAGGCTTAGAAATGATGGCACTAACAGAGAAACAACAGGAGAAGGCTTAGAAACGATGGCACTAACAGAGAAACAACAGGGTAAAGTGCAGGTTTGTGAAAACAACTAGATAATAAGAATCATGGGAGTGAAGAGAGCGGAAAAGAGAAGAATAGACGATCTGAGAGTGAAGGTTGGAGTGAAGGAAAGTTTTAAGAAGATGGTGAGGAGTAGGCTGAAATTGGCCGGACTGTACAAGGAATGGGAGATAAGAAATTGGCAAAGAGACCAGATGCCCAGAAAGTGGAGGGGGAAAATAGACGAGGAAGACAGTGAATGCGATGGGAGGACTGCGTTATGAGAGATCTGGAGAGAGTGCGAGGAGAACGGAGAACAGCACAAAACAGGAGGAGTTGGAGACTGGTGATAGAGAATGTAGTGAGAGAAAATGAGGAGAGGAAAGAAAAGACGACTAAGAGATGACAGTAACCATGGCCAGCCTCACCCCTGACGACCAGGCATGAGATTCTTCTGTGGAATCCTGAGCTTCATTCGACTCTTCTCCATCTATGATGAATTTTTATTTTAGTAAGCTTTTAAAATAAGTTTGAGATGTTATCCCAAAGATAAAGTTGTATTGCAAGAAGTAGTCTGAAAATATGCTAGGTTGTAACACAGACAACATTGGTGTCTTTATTTTTTCTGTATGACCCCCTTCTTCACCAGTTAGCCTCGCCACATGCAAATGTTCCTTGGAAGTGACTTGCCTCCTCTCACGTGCCTGGACGACAGATGGACAACTAGAGGAGAACAACAAGAGCCAATATGGTAGAAAGTGTTACAGGCTCCTCCATTCAGCTCAGTGCTTCCCAGAGCAGTCAAGATGGTGTTTAATTGAACAAGTTTGTGAGGATGTAGAGTTGACTAGACGGTGTGGATGCCATGCTGTATAAGATAAGGCATGAGAACTTGCCTTTTTGGTTTACCTGAGTTGTCGATGATTATGTATGATTACTGAGTACAACCAGATGTGTGGTGATGTGTAGGTCTGTCGCTGGAGGTCGCCACTGTGCTGTTTCGTACCTGGCTCAAGGAGAAGGACATGTCCAGTCTGGCCAGTGGACTCAAGAAGGCCAACATTGATGCCAAGCTACTGGTGAGTGACCGTGAGGAGGTTGCAAGACGTGGGGGGTTGTAAGATGGGGCGATTGTAAGACGTGGGGGTTTGTAAGACATGGGGGGTTGTAAGACGTGGGGGGTTGTAAGACTTGGGGTTGCAAGACGTGGGGGTCATAAGACGTGGGGGTTGGAGACAGACAGAAGATATTCACAACCCAATAAGTTTAATGCAAGAGTGAGGTGAAGTGAGTTTTGTTTGGTTTCAAAGATTAACACATGTCCTGATCTGTTATCTGAATGTATTTGGCCTTCCTAGGCAAAGCCACCAATATTCCATTTCTTTGATAATACTTGATTAATCCAGCTTTTATTTAACCTCTATTTTTGTTGGCATAGTCAGCCAGTCCCCTGTTGATCATGAATGTACACGGAGGTAGACGAACTGGGAGTTGTCTTCAGTGTTGACACCTGGTGTCATTAAATACACGTTTACTGCAGGTGTTGTTGACTATTAGCTGTAGTTTGCTTCCATGCAACAATTTCATCACTTTTACAGGAGCTTCTGCCCCATTCAAAGAAGTCAATGGTCAACTTTGAGGACCACTTCAAGAAAGCGGGCTTAGAACAGATTGTCGTCTATCAGGTATGACATAAAAGTTCTTCAACCTTTAAGACCACAGAACAACAAAGTCGAATTTTTCGATCAGATACAGTTACACCGACAGGACTGATAGATTCAGAGATTGACAGTCAACAATAATCACAACCTCTGTCAGCCTTCACCTTAGCAACATGTTTACATATGCATTATTATATCTGAATAATGTGCCCCACAAACTGTTATTGTTTAGAAAATTAACAACTTTCATCTTTGTTTTTATGTAACAAAAATAATTGTCATGATTTTTGCTGCAACCATTTTAGTCAATTTGATAGACCTGGATGCTAAGCAGAACGCCATGCAACAAAGCTTGTAAATTGAGCTATAGTTTGCAATTTAAGTACGTTCCCCTATCCCTGTAAATATGTATGAGGAAAGTTGTATGTTTAATTACTGCGTGAGGTCCTCCATCTTTCTTGGCACGGTCCGTCTCTGTCATGACAGATCATGAATGTATCATGAAGGTCTTCCAGCTCATCATCCTTCTCTTCTACAAAGGGTTGGGTCCAAATACACATTTTGGGATCAAATACAAATACAACTCGGCCAAATCAAACTCAAATATTTTGCTTTTTCCAGATTTCACTTCAAATATAAGTAATTTTTTTCAATTCAAATAGATTGCAACTTTTGATCCGAGAATGATTCAAATACTTGGCCCTTGTTTTTTCCTTGTTAACAGTGGTTTCATCGTTGGATTGTTAAACAAATGAAGAGTTAATGGAAACCTTCATTGGGTGTGTTCACACAGAAAGACAACCATTGGCCTGATAAAGAAGGCAACATCAGTGTTTTATGTAGACAATCTGTACATCTGTCAAAGGTTCTGTTCTCATTCATGTCCTCCACCTTTCTTGGCACGGCCCGTCTCTGTCATGACAGGTCATGAATGTATGTGGAGGAAGACAAAATGGACGCTGTCTTCGGTGCTGACACCTGGTGTCATGGCTCAGCACTGTTCTCTGAGTGCCCGACATTCTGTAGTTTTACATGTGTAACTTGCTGCATTGAATACTAATAATCATTGTACATTCATTAACCCATTTTATCCTGAAGCTAGTGTAGACGAGTTGCAGCCAGTTCCTGATCATTTCCTCAAACCAATCTGTCAGCATTAAAAAATGACAGGCCTTCATTTAAAATGGACATAACTTTATTATTTCTCAATCAATTTTTAAATGTGATATACCTTTAGAAAGTAGATAAAATAAACTATACAGTCGCATCGATAAACTCATAGTTTTATCATATATATTATATGTGGCATATGGCAAAACATGTCTAATAAATTCAAACCTATGTTGAGGTTTGTCACATTACTTTTCACCCGACATTTTCGCCATGAAGGAAGCAACATGTCAATGAGCAAGTTGAGTTTATTTTATGCATTAATCTCTGCTGAAAATAAAGGTATACAACTTGTCCACACATCTTGGATAATAATCTCATAATGTAAAATTGTTTGTAATACCCCCACGTCAGTCGACTGAATCGCCAACGTGTGGCGCCGCTGAGCGGAATTATGCAAATTTTTGAAATATTTTCTGTCAACGATATATAATTCTGTGGCTCATTTCTTATAACTAATAAAGAAGTACTATAAAGTAACAACTTTGTTCAACATTTCAACATCACTTTATTTATGAAGTAGTTACCGTCGTTGGAAATATTCTTAACTTTGTTTGGCGCCAAAAATACGGCGTGGAGCGAGGTGGGCGGAAATGTATGCCGTTGTCGGTTGACCCACTTCGATGGCTTCAAAGTATGTCTTCACGGACAAATGTCGCATCAAATACCATAATCGTCCATCTTATATCGTCTATCCACTTTTCTGCCTTCTTGTCATCACCAGTATGAAGTAAATTAGCGGAGTTATCCTTCAAAATACGTCAACACTTAACGATCTTTGCGACTCGACGCCATCTTTGATTTCACTTTAGCTTGGGGGTACCCGCTTTGAACTGCAAATACCCACAGAACGGCGCTGATTGGTTGAAAAATATGAGTTTCCTAGTGATCCCGATATACTGACGTCATTCGGTGTTAACCAG
Organism: Ridgeia piscesae; assembly: GCA_025642075.2. NCBI lineage: Eukaryota > Metazoa > Annelida > Polychaeta > Sabellida > Siboglinidae > Ridgeia > Ridgeia piscesae. Next base: position 26,152 of record JAODUO010000214.1, on the reverse strand, counting down.
CCAATGGGATTCCAAAACGTCAGAGTGCAGGGAAGCCGTGTCAAGTGCAAACTACGACTAGAATCATATTCCGGATAAAAAGGGTAACTACGACTAGAATCGTATTCCGGATAAAATGGGTTAATATCATACATTTTCAAAATAGTTGGAAAGTTTCCTTTTTGTTATCCACCATAATTACTACAAACTAACCATTTGCAACTAGTATAGTCAACGTTGTTACAACTGATAATTGTGAATGTCACCAGTACAGTTAGTTATCTGACAACTAGCTCCTAGATTTGAAATGTATTTGTAGATCTGATAGACTTGGAATTGTTTCAGTACTATTCCCCCTATTTGTGGGTGCGTGCGTGTGTGTGTGTGTGTTCACACAGAAAGACAACCATTGGCCTGATAAAGAAGGCAACATCAGTGTTTTATGTAGACAATCTGTACATCTGTCAAAGGTTCTGTTCTCATTCATGTCCTCCACCTTTCTTGGCACGGCCCGTCTCTGTCATGACAGGTCATGAATGTATGTGGAGGAAGACAAAATGGACGCTGTCTTCGGTGCTGACACCTGGTGTCATGGCTCAGCACTGTTCTCTGAGTGCCCGACATTCTGTAGTTTTACATGTGTAACTTGCTGCATTGAATACTAATAATCATTGTACATTCATTAATATCATACATGTTTTAAATAGTTGGACAGTTTTCTTGTGTTATCCACCATAATTACTACAAACTAACCATTTGCAACTAGTATAGTCAACGTTGTTACAACTGATAATTGTGAATGTCACCAGTACATTCTGATCAATAAGTGCCAAGATGTAATGACAGTTATCTGACAACTAGCTCCTAGATTTGAAATGTATTTATAGATCTAATAGACTTGGAATTGTTTCAGTACTATTCCCCCTATTTGTGCGTGCGTGCGCGCATGGGTGCGTGCGTGTGTTCACACAGAAAGACAACCATTGGCCTGATAAAGAAAGCAACATCAGTGTTTTATGTAGACAGTCTGTACATCTGTCAAAGGTTCTGTTCTCATTCATGTCCTCCACCTTTCTTGGCACGGCCCGTCTCTGTCATGACAGGTCATGAATGTATGTGGAGGAAGACAAAATGGACGCTGTCTTCGGTGCTGACGCCTGGTGTCATGGCTCAGCACTGTTCTCTGAGTGCCCGACATTCTTCTTGTATTCAATAACTCTTGTGGCAGCTTATTAACATCATCAGAACGTATGTGTCATGAAGTGATATGCTAACAGAAACTAACACATGATGTTTCTGTGTTATTCCATTTGCAAAACAATTATAATATAAACATGTAAATAGAATATGTGTGACATCCAAGTTGCATTTAGATATCGTTTGGGTGCACCATTTATCACAAAACAGAATGTCTTCTGTTCAGTTAGTTTGGTTAGTCAACCGCTCTGAAATACCTCATCAGTAGTTTTGTTGTAAGTAGCTAAATGTTTGACTAGATTTTGTAACATATTTCTATATGTGTGAACTTATATCATAAGAATAACAAGATGTATCTGTCAGAATTACAGATGCTGCAGTATGTTAAAAATGTTCATATTATAGCCGTGTATGTCGGTTTTAAATTCATCTCTCCATTTTTCTTGGCATGGCCTGCCATCCCATGGTTGGTCATGAATGTACACGGAGGAAGATGAACTGGGAGCTGTCTTCAGTGCTGATACCTGGTGTCATGGGTCAGGACTGCCCTCTGAGAGCCCAACATTGAATATTAGTCTTACCAAATAATGATCATACAAAATTCATATGTGCTATTGAAAACATGAGTCTTCTGAAATTGTAATTTTCTGGCTGTTTTATCCAAGAATATGACAAGTAAGATGAAGTCTTTATCCCATGTGGTGCCTTATGTAAGAGCACATTTTTTTAACGAAATAATTTTGTTAGTCATAACACATTGTTCTGAATTGTGTTTTCTTGATGCTGTGAAAGAATTAACACAAGTCTGAACATGCTTTATGGTTATCTAAATAATTAGACCACCGTCAGTAGTCCTTTCTTCTCCAGTTGTTTTCATAGGATTTCATTGTTTATGTTTCCCAATGATGAAATGTTTTGTACCCGATGTATTGCTGGGGGAACAAACCGATTTAATGAGCCTGAGGGAAATTTTAAGACGTGTTGCACCAAATCCACGATGGTGCCAGATGGCAGCCCATGGTGTGGTGCTTTACCAAGTGTCAAGGTAGACCAGCATAGTGCCTAGGTCAACTCTCAGATCTTGTTCTGTTCCACAGAGCCAAGATCATCTCGTAGTTGTGGTTGTGTTGTAAAAGGCCAAGATGAACTCTGAGATGGAATGTTTCAGAGGGCCAAGATGAACTCTGAGGTGGAATGTTTCAGAGGGCCAAGATGAACTCTGAGGTGGAATGTTTCAGAGGGCCAAGATGAACTCTGAGGTGGAATGTTTCAGAGGGCCAAGATGAACTCTGAGGTGGAATGTTTCAGAGGGCCAAGATGAACTCGGAGATGAAGAAGGGCCTGCAGAAGCAGTTGAAGGAGATGGTGCACGATGATGAGCCAATCAAGGAGATCATCAGCGTCGTGAAGGAGCACATGACCCGACTGAACATGGCCGAGCACGAGGTCGTCATCATGGTGAGTGTCGCAGCAAGTGATTGACCTCATGAAATTTGTACGATAACTTCTTTTGCACGAGGTGCAACAAGATGAAAGAGTAAATAAGAAGTATTAACTGGACTGTGTTATAACGGTTCTGTGGCTGAATAAGAACGTCATGAAATAAACACTAACACTAACTAGTTTGTCAGTCTGATATTGGCAGAAATGTTCATCTTACCTTTCATCAAATGCTTTGTCATTCGCCAGTGGCGATCAGTTAGCCTGAGCCCAGAAAAGGTAAACCAGAATTAGATGATTGTATAATTTGGGACTAGATGATTTGGGGGACAGAATTTCACTATGCAATTGTTGTTGCAGTACGTGAGAAAACTATAGTTAACAACATTCATGTTTGATAACTGTGTGATCAACGGTGACGTCCTCCACCTTTCTTGGCACGGCCCGTCTCTGTCATGACAGGTCATGAATGTATGTGGAGGAAGACAAAATGGACGCTGTCTTCGGTGCTGACGCCTGGTGTCATGGCTCAGCACTGTTCTCTGAGTGCCCTACATTCTGTAGTTTTACATGTGTAACTTGCTGCATTGAATACTAATAATCATTGTACATTCATTAATATCATACATTTTCAAAATAGTTGGACAGTTTTCTTGTGTTATCCACCAAAATTACTACAAACTAACCATTTGCAACTAGTATAGTCAACGTTGTTACAACTGATAATTGTGAATGTCACCAGTACATTCTGATCAATAAGTGCCAAGATGTAATGACAGTTATCTGACAACTAGCTCCTAGATTTGAAATGTATTTGTAGATCTAATAGACTTGGAATTGTTTCAAAGTACTATTCCCCCTGTCACAGAAAGACAACCATTGGCGTGATAAAGAAGGCAACATCAGTGTTTTATGTAGACAATCTGTACATCTGTCAAAGGTTCTGTTCTCATTCATGTCCTCCACCTTTCTTGGCACGGCCCGTCTCTGTCATGACAGGTCATGAATGTATGTGGAGGAAGACAAAATGGACGCTGTCTTCGGTGCTGACGCCTGGTGTCATGGCTCAGCACTGTTCTCTGAGTGCCCTACATTGTTAATATCTGTAATAGAATCACATATGCTATCTATACATTTTTAAACCACGTATCAAAAATATATGATTCACGTTAAACATTCGAGGGCTCAAATCATTTAATGTAAATGTTTGTGATGTTGATTTTTCTAAGAACAGTGCCTAGTGGTTGTAATCTTTCATTTCTGAGGATTACTGAAATCCACATGCTTCGAAATATTCACCCAGGATGGGTTTAGGAGGAATGTGGTACGTGCCACCAAATGTATGCAGGAGCAGACAGATATGTCGTGAATTTGTTGAATACAGTGATGACTTCAGATGTAGTTTTAAAGTTGACGAATGAGTATGCCAGTGGTTTCGCAATGGTGACATTTTGCTGCGCCCAACTTACTGCTGGGGGACAAACCGATTTAACGAGCCTGAGGGAAACTTTCCTTGGACACCAGTGGAGCAATTCTGTCAAGTCTGTCACACCATGGTGACAGACGGTCTGTTATTTTATTCACTGGCATTAGCCCAGGTAGTTCATAGACTCCCTTAACCATTTCAGTGCAGCCAATACTGTACAAATAAACAATAAGTAACAGGCTTTTTATTAGACTTGTACATGATCTAAAGTTGTATTTTAGGCACTTAGCGCTTGTTCAGTTATCAGTGTCAACTGGCGTCAGTTTCCTGACAGCATATTTAATTCATTTAGTACCAAAAACATAATAATTAGGTGACACAACATATCTTCCATTAATATATATTTTTAAAAATATATATATATTTATGTGACATTACACATAGCCGAGGCACTTTGCTTGATAAACAATTATTTGTTAATATGACGTCCAGTTTATTTTCTCCATCAAACTAATGGTAATGGTTAAAACAGTAAGAATTGTAGTTGATCCCAAAGTGCTAATTTGACGTGCCTGTGACACGGTTGGGGCAAGTCCTACTTTTTAAAAGCCAACTTTTAGCTATATAAAATACATTCGCTGTATTACAATTGAAAAAATAGATTGGTAGAGCCGACCTACTCATTAGTAAGTGTGTAACACACAGTAGTACAGCCAACACACTCATTAGTAAGTGTGTAACACACAGTAGTAGAGCCAAACACACTCATTAGTAAGTGTGTAACACAGTAGTAGAGCCAACACACTCATTAGTAAGTGTATAATACACAGTAGTAGAGCCAAACACACTCATTAGTAAGTGTGTAACACACAGTAGTAGAGCCGATACACCCATTAGTAAGGGTGTAACACACAGTAGTAGAGCCGACACACTCATTAGTAAGTGTTAATAAACAGTAGTAGAGCCGACACACTCATTAGTAAGTGTGTAATACACAGTAGTAGAGCCGACACACTCATTAGTAAGTATGTAATACACAGTAGTAGAGCCGAAACACACATTGGTAAGTGTGTAACACACAATAGTAGAGCCGACACACTCATTAGTAAGTGTAACACAGTAGTAGGGCCAACACACTCATTAGTAAGTGTGTAACACAGCAGTAGAGCCGACACACTCATTAGTAAGTGTGTAACACTGTGATCTCCCAGTTGGTCCTTACGCTCTTGTTAAATTTATGATGTATTTTATTTATGCATGCCTAGTAAAGCTTTCGACGGACTAGTAAATTTTTGTCTTTACTAGTCTGGCTGTGTAGTAAAATAAAAGTTGGACTTCTACCCGTAACATGTTGTAGTCACTTTAACGCTGTGTCATGTGATGTGTTGTGTGTGGTCAGGCGTGGAACTGCCTGGTGGACGCGGTTGAGTGGAACAAGAAGGAGGAGTTGGTGGCTGAGCAGGCCCTCAAGCACCTCCGTGCCTACTCACCCCTCCTCGCCTCACTCACCACCTCGGGGCGCTCCGAGATTGCCCTCATTCAGAAGGTGCAGGAGTACTGCTACGACAACATGAGCTTCATGAAGGTCTTCCAGCGCATCATCCTTCTCTTCTACAAAGGTGTGTTCTTGTACCAGGGGCAGGTTTGGGTCCAAGTACACATGTTGCGATCAAATACAACTCGGCCAAATAAAATTCAAATATTTTGCTTTTCCAGATTTCACTTCAAGCAAGTATTTTTTTCAATTCAAATAGATTGCAACTTTTGATCTGGAAATGATTCAAATACTTGGCCCGTGTTTTTTCCTTGTTAACAGTGGTTTCTATCAAGTTGGATTGTTAAACAAATGAAGAGTTAATGGAAACCGTCATTGGGTGTGTTCACACAGAAGGACAACCATTGGCCTGATAAAGAAGGCAACATCAGTGTTTTATGTAGACAATCTGTACATCTGTCTAAGGTTCTGTTCTCATTCATGTCCTCCACCTTTCTTGGCACGGCCCGTCTCTGTCATGACAGGTCATGAAGTATGTGGAGGAAGACAAAATGGGGCTTCATTGGGTCCCCTTTTCAACGCTCAGCCTTTTTCTTCCCCACATTCTGTGTGTTTCTTGTAAATTGCTGCATTGAATACTAATAACATTTTTGCGATTTAAATACAACTCGTTCCAAATAAAATTGAAAATATTTTGTTTTCCACCATTTACTACAAAACAACCATTTTTAGTCAATTTTTAAATAAGGAAATTACCAACATTCTGATCTGGAAATGAAAGACAAATACTTTACAACTGTTTTTCCCAGTTTAAAGTGGTTTCTAAACAAGTTGGAAATTTTTTAAACCCCCATTGAAGAGTTAATGGAAACCGTCATTGGGTGTGTTCACACAGAAAGGACAACCATTGGCCTGATAAAGAAGGCAACATCAGTGTTTTATGTAGACAATCTGTACATCTGTCTAAGGTTCTGTTCTCATTCATGTCCTCCACCTTTTTTTTGGCACGGCCCGTCTCTGTCATGACAGGTCATGAATATATGTGGAGGAAGACAAAATGGACGCTGTCTTCGGTGCTGGCGCCTGGTGTCATGGCTCAGCACTGTTCTCTGAGTGCCCGACATTCTGTAGTTTTACATGTGTAACTTGCTGCATTGAATACTAATAATCATTGTACATTAATTAATATCATACATTTTCAAAATAATTGGAAAGTTTTCTTGTGTTATCCACCAAAATTACTACAAACTAACCATTTGCAACTAGTACAGTCAAACTTGTTACAACTGATAATTGTGAATGTCAACAGTAAATTCGGGTCAATAAGTGCCAAGATGTAAAGACAGTTATCTGACAACGAGCTCCTAGATTTGAAATGTATTTGTAGATCTAATAGACTTGGAATTGTTTCAAAGTACTGTTCCCCCTATTTCTACCTGGAATTCTACTTGGCACATTTATGTCTCAAAGTATTAGCCATGACTAAGTGCTTGCAATGGACAGATCTATGTCTCCAAGTACTTGTCCTCGTCCTTGTGTCCTGGTACTAAGCGTGTGAGTCTCCCTCACAGCGGAGGTCGTGAGTGAGGACGCCATCCTGAAGTGGTACAAGGAGGCGCACCTGACAAAGGGCAAGAGTGTCTTCCTCGACCAGATGAAGAAGTTTGTCGAGTGGCTCGAGAACGCAGAAGAAGGTAAGTGACAACTCGGTTCTGACATCTGATTCAAACAAAACAGTGTACGTCCAAACATGTCTCAGACAATACTCGCATCCATCCAAGACAACAGTCAAGTGCAAATGTACATAAATGCATGTATACAGTAACACATGCTCGCACACATGTGATACGCACTTGAACCATAATGATCATCTAAACAACAGTATAAGTCAATTACTTTACAAATTTCCACCCATACAAAATTAATTCAGCCCAACGAAAAGCCGTGTGATCAAGTGTCTACATGTAGTTTTACACGTACATGCTCTTGTGACATCGTAGCCTTGGTATTGTTGGTGGTTCCATGCTCCAATGACAACTTTTGCCTGTCTTCGTTTATGATGAAGCCAGGTGATTTTGTTTGTTGCGTCTTTGAGCTTGAATTTTCAAGAGTATATGTGCTGTAGAAGGGTCACAATTATTGTGTGTTTGTCATAACCTCAATGGGTCCCTTACTCTGAGTAGACAACTGTCTCTTAGGTGTATTAGTTACTGATGTCACTCGGTAAATGTGATTTAGTGTAACATCAGCTCGACGTGTGAAGTTGTGACGCGTGAAGTTGTCACGGTTCCGTGCTGTTCCATCCTGTGACAGTTTTGTTGTTGTTGACAGAGTCTGACTGTTGTGTTGTTGTTGACAGAGTCTGACAGTTGTGTTGTTGTTGACAGAGTCTGAGGAGGAGGACTAAGTAACAAAACAAGACAACAACTGACCGGCCTCAGATGCCAGCGACGGTCAACACTGCTTCAAACAATCAACGCATCACCTTGCAATAAGACAAGCCGTCGGTCAAAAGTATCCCCCAATCACGCTTGCTTATCTGGTGTCATCGATTGAAGGCCTTTGTTGCGCTTAAAGTTGTGATCAGCAATTCTGCCAGCTCCGATCAGTAGAGGGCATCTTTGTATTAGGAAAGCAACTATGTGAATTGTTCGTGCATGGATAGATTGGTGTAGCTAAAATAAATCCCCCTCTGCTTGTGTGTTATTTTCATACCCTCCCCTCTTCACGTTAACTGTGTCTCGATCATCGATCATGTGTGCAAAAAAACAAGGTATATCTGCCCCGTGTTGGTGTCCTCGGTTATCAGGTAATTCAGTTGGCAAGTATCACCCACAGCCAGTGCAGCATCTGCTGTCATGTCGTCACATCAAATAAGGCATCAGTCTACCTCTGCATTCAGAAGACTCGCATCACCAGTTCAGTTAGCTTGTCTTGGAGCGCAGACGTAGCAGAACCAGGTAGTTCTAGAAACAAGTGGACACGTAATTTTTGTAAACTGACCAAGGGAGGCTTTGTGTGTGGATGCTAGGGAAATCCTAATTTTTATAGGTAGAGTTCAACCAATAAAGTGTGATGTTTGATACAACGTTCTCGTGTTTGTGTGTTTGGGGAAGTAATCTTTGGATATATTGAATTTACTTATAAAGGATTCTCGCTTTTACTGTGTAAATAAATTATCCTGATATTCTTCTGCTATATTTGTGTACTGTCAATTTCATAGAGTTTATATTATAACAAATGTTGGACATAATGTGGCCTGTTCAGAGTTAGTCATTACGTATTATACTTTTCATCTACATGTAATACAAATTTACCTGTTTCTCAAGATATTCCAGTTGCCTAAAGTAAGTAAGTTTTAATTGGCAAAATCTATTTGTGAACTTTATTGAAATCATCTCGGAACACAGACATCAGATAAAATTACTTTCTTTTAGGGAGGCGGCATCAATGTTACACTTCAGACCCTGAGGCAAGACGAAATTGAAAAGTAATTTCATCGGTTACCGACTCTGAGGTTATCTCTGAATCTGTTTTATGTAGCGCTGTAAACAAGGATATAAATGTGGACGCAGTTTGTGTGATAAAACTTTATTTTCGACTGACAAACGCAACCGTTTCACTTGTAAGGACATGCAGCAACATGCTAGTGGTAATACAAACGTTGGTAGTTCTTCATGAGACCCGGCAGGTGGCGTGACCCTTCGTTCTCATGTTCGTTAGGTGGCGCCAATGCTGCGATGATTTTGATCGGTTTAGGAGCATGTTTTCGTGCGACCTTTTCACGTCACAATCCTGTAAACGCATGGTGTGTATCTGTTCAAAAGTACATTCAGCCTAATCCTAATATAACCCGTTTTGCACAGTAAACAAACCACATGTACGTGGCGGAAGTCGGAGGAAGCCATCTTATCTCGGCGGTAAGGTCGACGTTGCAAATGGCAATTTATACCGAGTTCTTGGGCCTACTGATGTTTAGTGCAACACAAAATACGAGAGAAGCTGTGCCAAAAGAACAACATTCTAACTGACAGGGGACAAATCTGTATAAAAACGAATCCTCCTTCGGAATGTTGTATACGTATGCTCAAAGCATTTCACACTTGACTCTGGCAGACGTTTAGTTGAACGCCATCTTTTGTTCCCAGGGAAGCATTCAGCTATACAGCAATTACTGTGCGAAGATTGTTTATGCATATATCCACCACTGTCTACAGTCATGTATGTATTCATACAGCTGAGCAACCAGGCGCAGCGTAGAGTGACCAACCACGTCATCTAAGGGGTTTGAACCCGGGCTCTCAACTGGAAGTCTGACAATCTATACAGTCCATTCCACCATCTACGACTTTTCTCCACATATCCCGGCTTTTGGCCATGTTCTTCCTATCTCAGTGATTCATACGCCTACCTGCCCTTTCGATACCTCTTCACGTGGCCACCTCCATGTTGGTCTTCTCCAGTTAACACTTTCCATCAACTCCTGGTGTTTTCCCCTGCGTGTTTCTTCCTACCAATGCCTGGTCATCCTTCTGCGTGTTTCTTCCTACCAATGCCTGGTCATCCTTCTGCGTGTTTCTTCCTACCAATGCCTGGTCATCCTTCTGCGTGTTTCTTCCTACCAATGCCTGGTCATCCTTCTGCGTGTTTCTTCCTACCAATGCCTGGTCATCCTTCTGCGTGTTTCTTCCTACCAATGCCTGGTCATCCTTTTGCGTGTTTCTTCCTACCAATGCCTGGTCATCCTTCTGCGTGTTTCTTCCTACCAATGCCTGGTCATCCTTCTGCGTGTTTCTTCCTACCAATGCCTGGTCATCCTTCTGCGTGTTTCTTCCTACCAATGCCTGGTCATCCTTCTGCGTGTTTCTTCCTACCAATGCCTGGTCATCCTTCTGCGTGTTTCTTCCTACCAATGCCTGGTCATCCTTCTGCGTGTTTCTTCCTACCAATGCCTGGTCATCCTTCTGCGTGTTTCTTCCTACCAATGCCTGGTCATCCTTCTGCGTGTTTCTTCCTACCAATGCCTGGTCATCCTTCTGCGTGTTTCTTCCTACCAATGCCTGGTCATCCTTCTGCGTGTTTCTTCCTACCAATGCCTGGTCATCCTTCTGCGTGTTTCTTCCTACCAATGCCTGGTCATCCTTCTGCGTGTTTCTTCCTACCAATGCCTGGTCATCCTTTTGCGTGTTTCTTCCTACCAATGCCTGGTCATCCTTCTGCGTGTTTCTTCCTACCAATGCCTGGTCATCCTTCTGCGTGTTTCTTCCTACCAATGCCTGGTCATCCTTCTGCGTGTTTCTTCCTACCAATGCCTGGTCATCCTTCTGCGTGTTTCTTCCTACCAATGCCTGGTCATCCTTCTGCGTTCTTGTAACCTTCCTGTCTGGTTAAAACTTGTAAATAAGAGACCCTAACTGTTCATTTAACCACAAATCCTACGGCAACGGGCGGGAATATTTTGGCTAACCCAACCAGGGCTTTGTTGACTACCGACATTATTGACATCATATCCCCGTTTAAGGTGTGTATGTGCGACGGAAGTGCATTATTATGATCTGCAGGAATCCTTCAAGTGTCTTGCTGGTACACTTGCCTTCGTAGATTATTGCATGATTTACGCGAGATAATACTAACATTAGACAGACCAACTGAGCTGACATCGTGAAAAAGAAACATTTGTCAAGTCTGACAAATAAAAATCGGCTGATTATCTTTTTTATACACCTGCATTCTTTAGAAAGTCCTGTCTGAATGTTGGTGTTCGCGACATGATTAAATTTAAGAAACTTAACATGCTTAAAATTAAGTAACTATGTACACAAATGAGTCGCTAGTATATACACATACTACTACAATTATATATATACACGCACTTATATATACACACATCAAAATAGTAAGTCGTGAGCGCGTCACTTATTCCGTATAGGAGGAATGCTAAGTCTCCTTGTTATAGAACAAAAGTGTTACTTCGACTCATAACATGTCCCGTCTCTGCATTGTTTAGCACTAGGTGGCGTGCACCAATTGTCTGGTAAATGGATGCATATACACGGTTGTATTTCACCATACCTCTCGGTTGTATACCACGTGTGTAGACACCCCTCGTCTCGGTGCCTTAACTACTAAAGATATTCTACCCGTGATGAAGCATCGCTTTTGACTTGTCTCTGGTCGCTCAAGGCGCCCCAAGATGGCGCGCTAACCCCTCCAGAAGTACAATTCTGTCACCAGCTGACATTTCCCGCCATGCACTGCGTCGGCCGCTTGCCTCGGCAACAAAGCTCTCGAGCACGGCATATATGTCGTCACGTCGCCTTGCGAGATCTCGCGAGAACCGTCACACACCCGTCTCCTTGAATCGGCTCTTCTCTGGGTCGCCTTCGTCGAGTTTTCGCCAGTTCTCCCGATTGTCGAGCACATTGGCTACCAGGGGGCGCAACTGCCGATCGAATTGGGCGAGTTTCTGAGAGGAAAGTAATAATAGTTTCTGTATTGCATAATCAGAATAATTTATTCGACTAAAATACATAATTTTATCGAGTAATCAGATGTAACGAAATGTATGGCAATTGATTAACTAGCATCGAAAGAGCTAAATAATATTGAGTATCTCGCCATCGTCAATTTGTAAAACAAAACATTACATGTCCACATGTGGGTCCAGGGCCTGGGAGCCTTCCAGCAATATTACACGTGGGCCCAGGGCCTGGGAGGCGCCTGCCTCCACATATTCGCTGACATTGTTAGTGTAAATCCCACATAACTTAACCGCTGTAGGCACAGAGGACTGGCTGCGTTAGAGAGGCGTCGTAGATGGTCCGAAATTCTGAACGACAAACAGTCGAACGTCTTGAAGACGGACGAATGGCTGCCGAAACGGCTTAACTCCGGCGATCTTGTGGAAAATGCCGTGTTAAACCCAGTGTGGAGAGGTGAACGGTATGGGGAGGTGTACGGTGTGGGGAGGTGAATGGTGCGGGGAGGTGTACGGTGTGGGGAGGTGAACGATGTGGGGAGGTGAACGGTATGGGGAGGTGAACGGTGCGGGGAGGTGTGCGGTATGGGGAGGTGTACGGTGTAGGGAGGTGAACGACGTGGGGAGGTGTACGGTGTGGGGAGGTGAACGATGTGGGGAGGTGAACGATGTGGGGAGGTGAACGGTGTGAGGAGGTGAACGGTGTGGGGAGGTGAACGATGTGGGGAGGTGAACGGTGTGAGGAGGTGAACAGTGCAGGGAGATGAACGATGTGGGGAGGTGAACGGTGTGAGGAGGTGAACGATGTGGGGACGTGAACGAAGTGGAGAGGTGAACGATGTGGGGAGGTGTACGGTGTGAGGAGGTGAACGGTGTGAGTAGGTGAACGGTGTGAGGAGGTGAACGGTGTGAGGAGGTGAACGGTGTGAGGAGGTGTACGGTGTGAGGAGGTGAACGGTGTGAGGAGGTGACGGTGTGAGGAGGTGAACGGTGTGAGGAGGTGAACGGTGTGGGAGGTGAACGGTGTGAGGAGGTGAACGATGTGGAGAGGTGAACGATGTGGGGAGGTGAACGATGTGGGGAGGTGAACGATGTGGAGAGGTGAACGATGTGGGGAGGTGAACGGTGTGAGGAGGTGAACGGTGTGAGGAGGTGAACGGTGTGGGGAGGTGAACGATGTGGGGAGGTGAACGATGTGGAGAGGTGAACGATGTGGGGAGGTGTACGGTGTGGGGAGGTGAACGATGTGGAGGAGGTGGGGGGACGATGTGGGGAGGTGTACGGTGTGGGAGGTGAACGGTGTGAGGAGGTGAACGATGTGGGGAGGTGAACGATGTGGAGAGGTGAACGATGTGGGGAGGTGTACGGTGTGGGGAGGTGAACGATGTGGAGAGGTGTACGGTGTGGGGAGGTGAACGATGTGGAGAGGTGTACGGTATGGGGAGGTGAACGATATGGAGAGGTGTACGGTGTGGAGGTGAACGATATGGAGAGGTGAACAGTGCGGGGAGGTGAACGATGTGGGGAGGTGAACGATGTGGAGAGGTGAACGATGTGGAGAGGTGAACGATGTGGGGAGGTGAACGGTGTGAGGAGGTGAACGATGTGGGGACGTGAACGATGTGGAGAGGTGAACGATGTGGGGAGGTGTACGGTGTGGGGAGGTGAACGATGTGGAGAGGTGTACGGTGTGGGGAGGTGAACGATGTGGAGAGGTGTACGGTGTGGGGAGGTGAACGATATGGAGAGGTGTACGGTGTGGGGAGGTGAACGATGTGGGAAAGAAGGTGAACAGTGCGGGGAGGTGAACATGTGGAGAGGTGTACGGTGTGGGGAGGTGAACGATATGGAGAGTGTACGGTGTGGGGAGGTGAACGAATGGGGGAGGTGAACAGTGCGGGGAGGTGAACGATGTGGGGAGGTGAACGATGTGGAGAGGTGAAAGATGTGGGGAGGTGAACGGTGTGAGGAGGTGAACAGTGTGGGGAGGTGAACGATGTGGGGAGGTGAACGGTGTGGGGAGGTGTACGGTGTGAGGAGGTGAACGATGTGGAGAGGTGTACGGTGTGGGGAGGTGAACGATGTGGGGAGGTGACCAGGTGGGGAGGTGAACGAGTGTGAGGAGGTGAACGATGTGGGGAGGTGAACGGTGTGGGAGGTGAACGGTGTGGGAGGTGAACGATGTGGGGAGGTGAACGATGTGAGGAGGTGAACGATGTGGGAGGTGACGTGTGGAGGTGACGGTGTGGGGAGGTGAACGATGTGGGGAGGTGAACGATGTGGGGAGGTGAACGATGTGGAGGAGGTGAACGATGTGGGGAGGTGTACGGTGTGGGGAGGTGAACGGTGTGAGGAGGTGAACGATGTGGAGAGGTGTATGGTGTGGGGAGGTGAACGATGTGGGGAGGTGAACGATGTGGGGAGGTGAACGGTGTGAGGAGGTGAACGATGTGGGAGGTGACGGTGTGAGGAGGTGAACGATGTGGGGAGGTGAACGATGGGGGAGGGAGGTGGAGACGATGTGGGGAGGTGTACGGTGTGGGGAGGAGAACGATTGGAGAGGTGTACGGTGTGGGGAGGTGAACGATATGGAGAGGTGTGGGGAGGTGAACGATATGGAGAGGTGAACAGTGCGGGGAGGTGTACGATGTGGGGAGGTGAACGATGTGGGGAGGTGAACGATGTGGAGAGGTGTACGATGTGGGGAGGTGAACGATGTGGGAAGTGAACGGTGTGAGGAGGTGAACAGTGCGGGGAGGTGAACAATGTGGAGAGGTGTACGGTGTGGGGAGGTGAACGATATGGAGACGTGTACGGTGTGGGGAGGTGAACGATATGGAGAGGTGAGTGCGGGGAGGTGAACGATGTGGGGGATGAACGATGTGGAGAGGTGAACGATGTGGGGAGGTGAACAGTGTGAGGAGGTGACGATGTGAGGAGGTGAACGATGTGGGGAGGTGAACGTGTGAGGAGGTGAACGATGTGGAGGAGGTGAACGATGTGGGAGGTGTACGTTTGTGGGGAGGTGAACGATAGGGAGGTGAACGATGTGGGGAGGTGTACGGTGTGGGGAGGTGAAGGTGTGGGAGGTGAACGATGTGGGGAGGTGAACGATGTGGGAGGTGAACAGTGCGGGGAGGTGACGGTGTGAGGAGGTGAACGATGTGGAGAGGTGTACGTTTGGGGAGGTGAACGATGTGAGGAGGTGAACAGTGCGGGAGGTGAACGGTGTGAGGAGGTGTACGGTGTGGGGAGGTGAACGATGTGGGGAGGTGAACGATGTGGGGAGGTGAACGGTGTGAGGAGGTGAACGATGTGGAGAGGTGTATGGTGTGGGGAGGTGAACGATGTGGGGAGGTGAACGATGTGGGGAGGTGAACGGTGTGGGGAGGTGAACGATGTGGAGAGGTGTAGGTGTGGGGAGGTGAACGGTGTGAGGAGGTGAACAATGTGGAGAGGTGTATGGTGTGGGGAGGTGAACGATGTGGGGAGGTGAACGATGGGGGGAGGTGAACGGTGTGAGGAGGTGAACGATGTGGAGAGGTGAACGATGTGGGGAGGTGAACGATGTGGGGAGGTGAACGGTGTGAGGAGGTGAACAGTGTGGGGAGGTGAACGATGTGGGGAGGTGAACGGTGTGAGGAGGTGAACGATGTGGGGAGGTGAACGGTGTGGGGAGGTGTACGGTGTGGGGAGGTGAACGATATGGAGAGGTGAACGATGTGGGGAGGTGTACGGTGTGGGGAGGTGTAAGGTGTGGGGAGGTGAACGATGTGGGGAGGTGAACGATGTGGGGAGGTGAACAGTGTGGGGAGGTGTACGGTGTGAGGAGGTGAACGATGTGGAGAGGTGTACGGTTTGGGGAGGTGAACGATGTGGGGAGGTGACCAGGGCGGGGAGGTGAACGATGTGAGGAGGTGAACAGTGCGGGGAGGTGAACGGTGTGAGGAGGTGTACGGTGTGGGGAGGTGAACGATGTGGGGAGGTGAACGATGTGAGGAGGTGAACGATGTGGAGAGGTGTATGTGGGGAGGTGAACGATGTGGGGAGGTGAACGATGTGGGGAGGTGAACGGTGTGAGGAGGTGAACGATGTGGAGAGGTGTATGAACGATGTGGGGAGGTGAACGGTGTGAGGAGGTGAACGATGTGGAGAGGTGTATGGTGTGGGGAGGTGAACGATGTGGGGAGGTGAACGATGTGGGGAGGTGAACGGTGTGAGGAGGTGAACGATGTGGGGAGGTGAACGGTGTGAGGAGGTGAACGATGTGGAGAGGTGAACGATGTGGAGAGGTGAACGATGTGGGGAGGTGTACGGTGTGGGGAGGAGAACGATATGGAGAGGTGTACGGTGTGGGGAGGTGAACGATATGGAGAGGTGTACGGTGTGGGGAGGTGAACGATATGGAGAGGTGAACAGTGCGGGGAGGTGTACGATGTGGGGAGGTGAACGATGTGGGGAGGTGAACGATGTGGAGAGGTGTACGATGTGGGGAGGTGAACGATGTGGGAAGTGAACGGTGTGAGGAGGTGAACAGTGCGGGGAGGTGAACAATGTGGAGAGGTGTACGGTGTGGGGAGGTGAACGATATGGAGACGTGTACGGTGTGGGGAGGTGAACGATATGGAGAGGTGAACAGTGCGGGGAGGTGAACGATGTGGGGAGGTGAACGATGTGGAGAGGTGAACGATGTGGGGAGGTGAACGGTGTGAGGAGGTGAACAGTGTGAGGAGGTGAACGATGTGGGGAGGTGAACGGTGTGAGGAGGTGAACGATGTGGAGAGGTGAACGATGTGGGGAGGTGTACGGTGTGGGGAGGTGAACGATATGGAGAGGTGAACGATGTGGGGAGGTGTACGGTGTGGGGAGGTGTAAGGTGTGGGGAGGTGAACGATGTGGGGAGGTGAACGATGTGGGGAGGTGAACAGTGCGGGGAGGTGTACGGTGTGAGGAGGTGAACGATGTGGAGAGGTGTACGGTTTGGGGAGGTGAACGATGTGAGGAGGTGAACAGTGCGGGGAGGTGAACGGTGTGAGGAGGTGTACGGTGTGGGGAGGTGAACGATGTGGGGAGGTGAACGATGTGGGGAGGTGAACGGTGTGAGGAGGTGAACGATGTGGAGAGGTGTATGGTGTGGGGAGGTGAACGATGTGGGGAGGTGAACGATGTGGGGAGGTGAACGATGTGGGGAGGTGAACGGTGTGGGGAGGTGAACGATGTGGAGAGGTGTATGGTGTGGGGAGGTGAACGGTGTGAGGAGGTGAACAATGTGGAGAGGTGTATGGTGTGGGGAGGTGAACGATGTGGGGAGGTGAACGATGTGGAGAGGTGAACGATGTGGGGAGGTGTACGGTGTGGGGAGGTGAACGATGTGGGGAGGTGAACAGTGCGGGGAGGTGAACGGTGTGGGGAGGTGTACGGTGTGCGTAGGTGAACGATGTGGAGAGGTGTACGGTGTGGGGATGTGATCAGTGCGGGGAGGTGAACGATGTGGGGAGGTGAACGATGTGGGGAGGTGAACAGTGCGGGGAGGTGAACGATGTGGGGAAGTGTACGGTGTGAGGAGGTGAACGATGTGGAGAAGTGTACGGTGTGGGCAGGTGAACGATGTGGGGAGGTGAACAGTGCGGGGAGGTGAACGATGTGGGGAGGTGAACAGTGCGGGGAGGTGAACGATGTGAGGAGGTGAACAGTGCGGGGAGGTGAACGATGTGGGGAGGTGAACGGTGTGAGGAGGTGTACGGTGTGGGGAGGTGAACGATGTGGGGAGGTGAACGATGTGTGGAGGTGAACGGTGTGAGGAGGTGAACGATGTGGAGAGGTGTACGGTGTGGGGAGGTGAACGATGTGGGGAGGTGAACGATGTGGTGGAGGTGAACGAGGTGAACGGTGTGAGGAGGTGAACGATGTGGATAGGTGTACGGTGTGGGGAGGTGAACGATGTGGGGAGGTGAACGATGTGGGGAGGTGAACGGTGTGAGGAGGTGAACGATGTGGAGAGGTGTACGGTGTGGGGAGGTGAACGATGTGGAGAGGTGAACAGTGCAGGTGCCACGGGAAAACAGCCCGTGGCATTTATACAACAAATGCTTTGTCGTTTCGCTACACATTGATGATTTTACATTTATCGCGCATGCGCAGAAACGTCAATCGGAAGGTTTATAACAACCGGAAAAAAGTGTACGCTACAGTCACTGTGTCGTTCTACGTACCGAGTACAGCGGCAGACAAACTCCGTCGATCCACTTCATCTGCAGCTTCGGTAGTTGGTCCTCGCGTTCTCTGTCCATTTGTTCCTGCAACAACAACAACACAGCGCTCTCTGTCCATTTGTTCCTACAACAACAACACAGCGCTCTCTGTCCATTTGTTCCTGCAACAACAACAACACAGCGCTCTCTGTCCATTTGTTCCTGCAACAACAACAACAACACAGCGCTCTCTGTCCATTTGTTCCTACAACAACAACACAGCGCTCTCTGTCCATTTGTTCCTGCAACAACAACAACACAGCGCTCTCTGTCCATTTGTTCCTACAACAACAACACAGCGCTCTCTGTCCATTTGTTCCTGCAACAACAACAACACAGCGCTCTCTGTCCATTTGTTCCTGCAACAACAACACAGCGCTCTCTGT
>JAODUO010000213.1:440000-448706 GCA_025642075.2 Ridgeia piscesae | reverse complement strand
AAACAACCAAGTAACCAATCAACCAAGTAACCAAGCAACCAAGTAACCAAGCAACTACGTAACGAAGCAAACAAGTAACCAATTAACCAAGTAACAATGCAACCAAGTAACCAAGCAATCAAGTAACAAAGCAACCAAGTAACCAAGCAACAAAGTAACCAAGTAAAAAAGCAACAAAGTAACCAAGCAACCAAGCAACCAAGTAAAAAAGCAACCAAGTAACCAAGTAACCAAGCAACCAAGTAACCAAGCAACCAAGTTACCAAGTAAACAAGAAACCAAGCAACCAAGTAACCAAGCAACCAAGTAACCAAGCAACCAAGTAAAAAACAACCATGTATCCCAGCAACCAAGTAACCAAATAACCAAGCAACCGTGTAACCAAGCAACCACGTAACTAGGAAACCAAGTAACCAAGCAACCAAATTACCAAGCAACCTTGTAATCAAGCAACCAAGAATCCAAGCAACGAAGTTAACAAATAGCCAAGTAACCAAGTAACAAAGCAAACAAGAAACCAAGTAACCAAGTAACCAAGCAACCCTGAAACCAAGCAACCTAGTAAACAATAAATCAACTATCCAAGCATCGAAGATACCAAGTAACCAAGTAACCAAGCAACCAAGTAACCAGGCAACCAAGTAACCAAGTAACCAAACAACCAAGTAACCAAGCAAGCAAGCAACCAAGTAAACAAGCAACCAATTAACCAAGTAACCAAGTATCCAAGTAACTAAGCAACCTGGTAAGCAAGCAACCAAGTATCCAAGCAACCAAGTCAAAAAACATGTAACCAAGTAACCAAGTAACCAAATAACCAAACAACCATATAAACTAGCAAGAATGTAACTATTCAACCAAGTAATCAATCAACCACGTAACGAAGCAACCAAGTTACTAAGTAAACAAGTAACCAAGCAACCAAGTAACCAAGCAACAAAGTAACCAAGCAACCAAGTAACGAAGCAACCAAGTAACCAAGCAACAAAGTAACCAAGTAACCAAGCAACCAAGTAACCAAGCAAACAATAACCGATTAACCAGGTAACCAAGCAACCAAGTAACCAAGCAACCAAGTAACCAAGTAACCAAATAACCAATCAACCAAGTAACCAAGCAACCAAGTAACCAAACAACTAAGTAACCAAGCAAACAAGTAACCAGGCAACCAAGTAATCAAGCAACCAAGTAACAAAGCAATAAATTAAACAAGCAACCAAGTTTCCAAGCAACCAAGTAACCAAGTAACCAAGTAACGAAACAACCAAGTAACCAAGTAACCAAGCAAACAGTAAATAATTAACCAGGTAACAAAAACAAACAAGTAACCAAGCAACCAATTAACCATGTAACCAATCAATCAAGTATCCAAGCAACCAAGTAACCAAGCAGCTATGCAACGAAGCAAAGAAGCAACCAAGCAATCAAGTAACCAAGCAACCAAGTAATCAAGCAAACAAGAAATAAAGCAATAAAGCAATCAAGTAACCAAGCAACCAAAAAACCAGCAGCCAAGTAACAAAGCAACCATGTAACGAAACAACCAGGCAACCAAGTAACCAAGCAACCAGTCAACTAAGTAACCATGCAACCAAGTAACCAAGCAACTAAGTAACCAAGAAACCAAGAAACAAAGCAATCAAGTAATCAAGCAACCAAGTAACCAATCAACAAAGTAACCAAGCAACCAAGTAACCAAGCAACCTAGAAACCAAGCAACCAAGTATCCAAGCAACGAAGTTACCAAGTAACCAAGTAACCAAGCAAACAATAAATAAGCAAACAAATAACCAAGCAACCAAACATCCAAGCAACCAAGCAACCAAGCAACCAAGCAACGAAGTCACCAAGCAACCAAGTAACCAAGTATCCAAGCAATGTGCATCAAATACAGAACTAAATCAACGTCGTGTCTGGCGCCTGGGATGTCCCAGCGAACTACGTCAATAATGTTTTATGTATGGGTTTTGTACCTGAGTTGTGCATCAAATACATAAATAAATAAATAAATAAATAAATAAATAAATAAATAAAGGTCGTGTCTGGTTCCTAAAACCAGCGCCCTAATCAATTATATGTGGCCTTTGTACATGAAATGTGCATCAAATACATAAATAAATCAATGTCGTGTCTGGTTCCTAAAACCAGCGACCTAATCAATTATATATGGCGGTTGTACTTGAAGTGTGCATCAAATACATAAATAAATCAACGGCGTGTGTGGTTCCTAAAACCAGCGACCTAATCAATTATGTTTTTACCAATTTGAAAAATTTGGGGGCAAACAGACCATCATTATGTAAGCGATTAAGGCATCAAATACGAAGAAATCAACCGTCGTCCAAAACCAGCACCAAAGTTTCAATGCCAAACCTAACGCCCCAAAGCCGACCAATCATAGTAACGGTACTAAGTGTTCATCAAATACAAAATAAATCGTAACGCGTGTCCGGTTCAAGTAACCAGACCTAAATCAATAATGTTATGTATGGTTTGTACCTAAGTGTGCAAGCAAATTACATAAATAAATAAAGTGTCCAACAACCAATCAAGTATGCGACTGAAGCACAAACAGAAATAATCAACCGGTAACTAGCAACAGAATCCAAGCAACCAATTAATATGTAATCAAGTTCGTACATAAGTTCAGCACAATCAAATAACATGTAAATAACCACAACTCGTAAGTCGGTAACCTAAGAACCAAGCAACCTAATCAATTAGTATAAGCGTTGTAACCAAGAACCAAGCATGTCATCAATACAGAACATAAATCAACGCACGTCCAGCAACCAAGTAACCAAGCAACCTAATCAACCAAGTATCCAAGCAACTAAGTTACCAAGAACAAGTAAACAAACAATAATAATAAGACGTAAACAAATACAGAACCAAGCAACCAACTCCAAGCAACCTAAAACCAAGCAACCAAGTTCAAGAAAGTTACCAAGAACCAAGTAACCAAGCAAAAATATGCATCAAATACAAGAACTAAATCAAGTCGTGTCTGGCCCTAAGAACCAGCGAATCACTCAATCAACTTAGTATAGGTTTGTACCTGAAGTGTGCATCAAATACAGAAATAAATCAACGTCGTGTCTGGTTCCTAAGATCCAGCGACACTAATAATTTTATGTATGGGTTTGTACTGAGTGTGCATCAAATACATAAATAAATAAAGGTCGTGTCTGGTTCCTAACAGCACTAATCAATTATATATGGACTTGAAGTGTGCATCAAATACATAAATAAATCAACGTCGTGTCTGGTTCCTAAAACCAGCGACCTAATCAATTATGTATGGCGTTTGTACTGAAGTGTGCATCAAATACATAAATAAATCAACGTCGTGTCTGGTTCCTAAAACCAGCGACCTAATCAATTATGTATGGCGTTTGTACATGAAATGTGCATCAAATACATAAATAAATCAACGTCGCGTCTGGCTCCTAAATCCAGTGACCTAATCAATTATGTATGGCATTTGTACATGAAGTGTGCATCAAATACGTATATAAATCAACGTCGTGTCTGGTTCGTAAAACCAGCGACCTAATCAATTATGTATAGCGTTTGTACTTGAAATGTGCATCAAATACAGAAATAAATCAACGTCGTGTCTGGTGCCTGAGGTGTCCCAGCGACCTAAAGCAATAATATTTTATGTATGGGGTTTGTACTTGAGGTGTGCATCAAATACATAAATAAATCAACGTCGTGTCTGGTTCCTAAAACCAGCGACCTTATCAATTATGTATAGCGTTTGAACATTAAGTGTGCATCAAATACATAAATAAATCTACGTCATGTCTGGTTCCTATAACCAGTGACCTAATCAATTATGCATAGCGTTTGTACTTGAAGTGTGCGTCAAATACATAAATAAATCAACGTCGTGTCTGGTTCCTAAAGCCAGCGATCTAATCATTTATTTACGGCGTTTGTACTTGATGTTTGCATCAAATACAGAAGGAAATCAACGTCGCGTCTGGTTCCTAAAGCCAGCGATCTAATCATTTATGTATGGCGTTTGTACTTGAGGTTTGCATCAAATACATAAATAAATCAACGTCGTGTCTGGTTCCTAAAGCCAGCGATCTAATCATTTATGTATGGCGTTTGTACTTGAGGTGTGCATCAAATACATAAGTAAATCAACGTCGTGTCTGGTGCCTGATGTGTCCCAGCGACATAAATCTATAATGTTTTATGTATGGGTTTTGTACCTTAGGTGTGCGTCAAATAATCACTTGTGTATGGCGTTTGTGTATGAAGTGTGCATCAAATACATAAATAAATCAAAGTCGTGTCTGGTTCCTGAGATGTCCCAGCGACCTATTTCAATAATGTTTTATATATGGGGTTTGTACCTGAGGTGTGCATCAAATAACTAAATAGATCAAAGCCGTGTCTGGTTCCTAAGGTGTCCCAGCGACCTAAACCACATACATAAATAAATCAAAGTCGTGTCTGGTTCCTAAGGTGTCCCTGCGACCTAAATTAATAATGTTTTGTGTACGTGTTTGTACCGAAGGTGTACATCGAAAACAGAAATGGAACTAAGCTGGGTCTGGTTCCTAAGGTGTACCAGCGACCTAACTCAATACGGGTTTATGTATGAGTTTGTACCGATGTTGTCTAACGAATACATAAATGCAACTAAGTCGGGACTGGTTCCTAAGGTGTACATCGAATGCATTTGTCAGTTTACCTTGATACTTGTACAACGTGCATCAAAGTAATACATTCAGCGGTATGTTACAGTGGTTATTCATTTTACTCAGATTATGTGGGTTCTGCTGTTGCAGCATGTCTCCGGTGAGACAGTCGGCCAGGCAAAGGGCCCGATCGGCAACTCAAGGCTGTCCCCCGCGGATGTTAGATGATGAGTTGACTATCAAGGGCCGTTCGTATCCCCCCCGCGACAGCTTGCTGCGACTGACGACACCGTCGCTGCAATGCGTGAGATGCTCCAATCCGTGCGTCCTGGTACTGGTAGGGAAATGGTGCATGACACAATGATCAATGTTTAAACATAGTGGCAGGCGGGGCCCACAGTCATTACAGTTAAATGGTGCAGGGGCACCAGACACTTCCATTTCCGCGGCTGCTTAGCTCAATGAATTTCTACAAGCTAGGGAACGGTGCAGGCCACACTATTTGCATGTATCGATGGCTTTTTGATGTTGCGAAGAGAAGGTGATTCTTCGCTCAGGTCTCTACTAGCGTTTTGTGGTCTAAGCAGCAGTTTTTAAAGGGCCTGGTTTTAGCATAGGTGCGGCTACATCGGCAGCGGTACGCGGTGAATCCGGTGCCAGTCGATGCGCATCAGATGCTTTTAGAAAATATTTCAGGATTACATGGTAAAGGAGGTTCAAAACTTACAGGAAACAGTGTTGTCTTCCACAGTGTGTGGAAGCTTCAGAGTTGATAGGCTTAGTGGGTGGGGGTCGGTCACATTTAATTCCAGGTGACCTAGTGGCGGAGTGATTCCCACCGATATGGTGTCGATGTTAAATATAGTGTGAAGAGAACTGTTAATACCGGTCATTGGTAATGTGTTAGAATGTGTAGGTCTTCTTAGCAAGACCATTGGGGCTGGTATACTTGCTGTGGAGATATATTGATGTATGTGTGGTATAGCTATGTGATCCATCTGATTTATCTAATACAATAAATGTCATATATTTGGCCAATTTCAATCATCACTTGTCTTGCATTGCTGCTTTGCATAGGAGACTGTATGTGCAGTGGGTACATACACATATATATATACATATATATTATGCATATATTAATATACATTATATATGTATATTTCTGTACATGTATAATATATAAATATATATTATACTTTTGAAATATATATATACATATACATATGTTAGTATACATTATAATACAATATATATATAATATATATATATATATATATATATATATATATATATATATATATATATATATATATATATATATATATATAGCTTATTGTTCCAATGCAGCAAATTTCAACCGGCAATCCGCTATAAGAATATTAATTATGTACACATGAACTATTTTTTTGACACAGACTAAATCATGCAAGCGCATCGTATGAGGTTAATCGAATAGTATCCAATTGCGCAGTAAAATTCCGTTGATTAATTTAATAAAGAGTCATTTCCTGCTAATAGAATGAGAATCACCAACTTCAATTAGACAGCCTTTTATCTGAAGATAACAAACATTTAATTAAATAGGCTGACATAGTGGGCTGTATTTACGTACATAAAGTGCGTTGTTTTGCAACCAGATAGAACAGTCGGTATAGTAATTTATTGATACAGCTTAAGTACAAAATAGTACCTTGCCTGGACGATTCTGAAATCTTCCAGATCTGCAGTTTAGAACAATACCCTTACATGTTTCGTTTGTATGCTGTGGAATACGATTTCCTTTAGATTTATAGTGGAATAGGTTCCTTTGTCAGCTGAGAAAAGGAACAAGTTTAAAGAAATTTACGTGAAGAGCAGTACTAAAGTTCTATACTTAATATTCTATACCTTATGATTTCGTGACGATCCTGATCGCAGGACAAACTTTGTTCTTCGACGATCAGATTTTCATATTATTTAATATCAACTATAGGGCCTATTGCTAATTGCGCTTAAAATTATATAATATAAGATAGCCTGATTTGACCAGAATTGGTCTAAACGATTTTTAAATGTGTTTAATGTTTTAGATTGCATCACTGTTTCTGGGAGATTATTCCATGGTTCTACCATTGTAAGTGGAAATGCAGTTTTTCTTATGTTTAGATTTCATATAATATATAAATATGTTGGCCGTAAATAGGGAAATATGTGACGCGACCGGAAACCAGAACGTGAACGGTCGTGCGCTTCGTGCTTGACACACTGGATTCGTGACCCAGACAAGCCACTTCCGCCCAGCAAAGGCGAGAGATGTTTAATCTCAGCTGGGCAACAATAATGAGGTACATCGCTTAAATTCCCGTTAATGTCAGATATCGTGTACATCTTCTAAGCAAAAAGTTGCGTTAGCATGTGCAGTACGGCGGGATGCATGTTTGGATGATGTATGTATACGTATGTTTGGACGTAAAACCCGCTCTACCTATCGTCGTAGACCAGACTTGGCGTTCGTGGTTGCGATTGCTGAAAGTCTGTTTCTATTATCATTATTAAAATTAATGTTTGACTAATTTTAGTGGCTAGTGTGATTTTCCTACAAACCTTAAGTTGCATATTTATTAAGAAACATAAACAGTCCTAGTAAATATGAAAATTATTGTTAAAATCAGGTTTCAAATAGTTTTATTAATTCTATTTTATATTAATGTTGGTTATTGTCTAAAATTTAAAACAGATTATACATATGTACATACATACATGTATGCATACATATACATACATACATGCATACACGCATACACGCATACACGCATACACGCATACATGCGAATACATGCATATACATTCGTACATACGTACGTACGTACGTACATACGTACATACGTACATGCATACCTAGGTATATACATTGGCGTAATGACCTTCGGGTTTTCGCCAATTATGACATAGACATAGACACGTACGAACGTACATATACACATATACCATACATACAAATGTTAGCCGAGTCCTATCATAAATTAGCCAATGACGCATATAGCACGAATATAGTAATTATTCAACAAAATAACGATCATATTTAGCGATAAGAAAATCGACGTATTTAATTGCATTGGAACAACAAACGCACAGTAACATGCAAGCGGACGAGCATGCAGTTATGACGACGTTTAACCGCTGATTTAACATTCGTGACAAAGGCAAACTGCCTCCGTTTCGGCTGACATTGACATAAAACATTCAGTGGCGTGGGCGTACAACTAAACACGATGGGGGTCTGGAACTGTTCCAATATCGGTTCCGACAAAATGTTGGCAGCTGGCTGAACAGCTTCATTCATTCATTAGTGCAAGAAGAAGGCCTACGCACCAGGTCGTCGTATGCTCTCGCCAATATTGACAAGCTCTCCCTCTCCCTCTCCCTCTCCCACTCCCTCTCCCTCTCCCTCTCCAAATCCTCCATCTCACCCTCTCTCTTTCTCTCTCGTTCGTTCGATCTGTCTCTCTCAGTCGACCACTCTCCCTCTCCGTCTCCTCCATTTCCACCTCCATCTCCTCTGTCTGTCCTTCTGTCTCTGTCTGTCTGTCTGTCTGTCTGTCTGTCTGTCTGTCTGTCTGTCTGTCTGTCTCTCTCTCTCTCTTCTTCTCTCTCTCTCTCTCTCCTCTCTCTCCTCTCTCTCTCTCTCTCTCTCCTCTCTCTCTCTCTCACTCTCTCTCTCTCTCTCTCTCTCACTCTCACTCTCACTCTCACTCTCACTCTCAGTCTCTGTCTCTGTCTCTCTCTCTCACTCTCACTCTCTCTCTCACTCTCACTCTCAGTCTCAGTCTCAGTCTCAGTCTCTCCATCTCAGTCTCTCTCCTCTCTCTCTCTCTCTCTCTCTCTCTCTCTCTCTCTCTCTCTCTCTCTCTCTCTCTCTCTCTCTCTCTCTCTCTCTCTCTCTCTCTCTCTCTCTCTCTCTCTCTCTCTCTCTCTCTCTCTCTCTCTCTCTCTCTCTCTCTCTCTCTCTCTCTCTCTCTCTCTCTCTCTCTCTCTCTCTCTCTCTCTCTCTCTCTCTCTCTCTCTCTCT
>JAODUO010000213.1:417500-435000 GCA_025642075.2 Ridgeia piscesae | reverse complement strand
ACCATGTACGCGTACACGTGAACTTAAGGGCGCCATAAAAATATCGACACGGATAGCTGAACACCAAACTAAAGATAAAAAGAACACACTACAAAAACTCAATTCAGGAGTGTAGCAACAAATATAGATGTCTTACAAACATTGACAACGACCGAAACACATGTTCTTCACATCAGCATGTTGTATTGCAGCGGTTCTTAACACTTAAACCTTGGGTCCAAAACTGAACCTCAAACGTATCCAGTAGTATCCGAACCATCTATGCGGGGAGAACAAATAATTCACGCCAAATGTGCCACGAATAGAGTAACCCAATCTAATAATATATAAAAGGCAAAGGCAAGTTCTTATATAGCGCAGTATCCAGTCTTCAGGACCGTTCAAAGCGCTTTACACCTTACTTCCCTGACAAATCTGTTCATTCAGACACCATCTCGACTTCTCTGGGAAGCATCCAACCATATGCTACAATTAATGTGCGAAGGCTGCTCGTACACATATCCACCACTGTCTATAGCCAGGTACTCATTTATATACCTGAGTGAACTGGTACAATGTAGAGTGAAAGAAACTTGCCCAATATTTGAACACCGCAGCAAAGTTGTCAAGAGTTCTAAAATATGTTCTCAGTATGATAATTCAAATTGCATTAGCTCAATAAAAACAATAATTAGTTAAGCATTGCCTTAGTAATGTTGTTTTACTAAACACAATCCTTGTATTTATTGGTTCGTTTGAAACTGGTCTACCAGATGCAAATGTGTATGTGTAACCAAGTCAGCATTGGAGACGAACAGTGGTATTTTCCATATGTTCAGCTGAAGGAAAATTGAAAATTATACAAAAACGTATGATTGTTTATATAATTAGATTGTGTTGTCAGAACGTTTCGCAGACTCGTTTGAAAGCAGTTGTTTGCCCTGTCTCTGATATAATTTGCAATGACACACTAACCAATACGTTTATTAATTTCCGGACGACGTTGCGTGTTCGCTATGGCTGCTGCGTTACATCACCGCTACCGCCCAACAGAGCCGCATGATATTACCGAGTGTGTGTACACACAACATTGGCATTGGCATAGAGCGGGGTCGGTGCAGTGAAAATGTCCACTAACTACGGTGTGACAAGGCGTTGCTCAGTAAGTACCACCGATCCGAGTACGAGCCTTATTGCAGTATATATTTAGCAACGCACAAACCGTAAATATTCAGAAATCAGCACAAGTCACGGTATAATTTCCGGAAGCTTGCCCATGCATGCATGGTGCGTCTCTGGTGAAGTGCAAATCACATGCACAGCTTTTGGGATGCGACATTTCAACAATATCAACCAGAACCGTCTGTTGATTGAAATGCGTGAGAATGAGTGATTGTTGTGTGTGAAGAAACACACACTGCGATCGCTGAAAAGGCTGGACAGAATATTTATTACGAAACAAACACTGCGTTCATTATAACGTTTTGGAAGAGCATAGTTTTAGGAGTACCAGTGCACAGCCATCAATATAATAAAACGTTCTATCCACCAACACCAGTGGAACTCGTGACAATGTGTTGTATTTCTTTTTTTTTCATTATCAGCGATACAACACGTGACCATTGCGCAAGAACGAAATCAATTTTGGGAGAGTTAAGAACAGACGCCGGACCAGAGCTCTCAGCCGTTCCGAGCTGTCTATCTTGCATCGAATTGGAAGACAAGGGAGCGGGTGCTGTTATAAAATTCAGTATCTAACATTTCGCTAGCTGCTGTTTTACTGGGGGAGGAGCCATATGTCTGAACTATCACCAAAGGTATACGAGTCGCAGCTATCTTTCCCCCATTTTCCAGCTGGTCTGCTCAAAGCGACAGTATTTTAAAGACAGTTTTGTATATGGTATGCGAGCTGTTGACATAGCTTCGCAGTAGTCTCATCGTAACATTTAATTTACTGGGAGGGAGGGCAGAAGTCCATGGTTGGGTTGAAATACGTATTTGTATTTGAATACCAACATTTTGTATATTTGTATTTGAATTGAAAATCACAAAAGGGCGTGTATTTGGTCTGTATTTGAAAAGTATTTTCATATACAATCAAATACACATAAAAATTACCATTTTACCAACAAAAGGTAAAGCACTGCCTGACATAAACTGGCTAAGGAATCTAGACAGAATGTTTTTCACGCCTGTCATGTGGTCAACCGTGGCAGGCAGTACTGAGAAAATTGGCCTACTGTCAAGCTGGTCAAACATTAGCATAAATGAATGAATTAATGGGAAGCCAGTGATGCTTGTCTATAGCTATAAAGGCAGGTATTCACAGGGAATGTGATTCAAAGAATCCTGCTGTGTAAACATCCTGGGCTAGGAAACAAAGGAAGCCAGGCTTCCTCCAGTGTAGGGGAAGAGCTACCAGGCACACTAGCTCAAGAAGGGAAGTTTAGTAAACTTGTCTGTCAATTAGATTAGTTAACAGCATTTAATCAAGCCTTTTTAGTAACAGTGACCCCTATCAGTTCTAAATATGTTGATGGACTATTGAAGTTCTGTCTTTACCAGGCATGAGGTCAAATACATTTGTAAAGTATTTGATACTTTCAAATACCTGTTCAATTACATTGTCAGTATCAACATTTCTGTTTCATGTACAGACGTAATGCCTGCCAAACTGATTACCTCTACTGCAAATCACCGTTCACCAAATAATTCTTTTTAACATTCAGAATACCCAATGATTGCAACTAGTAATATTATAGATCCGTGTCTTCTTCAAAAAAGAAAATGTTGCTACAATTTTAAAGGTGTATGTCACGTTAGAGTTAGACAAAATTCCACCCACTGTGATACACTTGAACTATAATGGAAACACATATTTGAATCGTATCGGAATAAAATAAAAAATGGCAATGAATTTGAATAAAAATGGCAGTGTATTTGTATTGAAAATTTGTATTTGTATTGAAATATAGACAAGCAAAGTATTTGTATTTGATTTGGCCGAGTTGTATTTGTATTTGATCCCAAAATGTGTATTTGGACCCAACCCTTGGCAGAACCATAATTATGTATGTCTCCACCAAAAATCCAGAGGCAGCTGTATCCGTCCCCCGTATATGCAGGTAGCGATGGATACCTGAATCGGTAGTATCGTCGATGTTGTAACGCAGGTTCGGTTACGTTATTTTTGAAATATCGCGTTTGCATAGTGTAATAAGGTACCAGTTGGATTTGTTCCACATTCTGACAGCCCTTTAAGAAATTGGAAGTGTCGACGCCAGGGTTGGGGTCAATTCCATTTTTTTCAATTGCAATTCGAATTAATTGCAATTCCTTTTATTCAATTCCAATTCAATTTCTTTCAATTCCAATTCAATTTCTTTCAATTAATTTGTTTTTCAATTCCAATTCAATTTCGTTTAATAATTTTTTTACAATTCCATCTATAATCATTCAATTCCAATTCCCGCTCAATTCACATAACAAACGTTAACCAAAATATATACGATTGGTGATATAGCGTGTGATGTATTGATGTATTTATGTAATTATATAAATCATTATAACACACACACACACACACACACACACACACACACACACACACACACACACACACACACACACACACACACACACACACACACACACACACACACACACACACACACACACACACACACACACACACACACACACACACACACACACACACACACACACACACACACACACACACACACACACACACACACACACACACACACACACACACACACACACACACACACACACACACACACACACACACACACACACACACACACACACACACACACACACACACACACACACACACACACACACACACACACACACACACACACACACACACACACACACACACACACACACACACACACACACACACACACACACACACACACACACACACACACACACACACACACACACACACACACACACACACACACACACACACACACACACACACACACACACACACACACACACACATCCGAGTCATGTCTCGTTTAACCGATATTCAATAATCCGGTTATTTCACACATTCCGTACATGTTGTTTGGAAGCCACCTTGATACCATAAATAATAGTGTCTCGCTAATTCGCACGTTACGTTTATCCGACCAAAATCATTGGGAACCAAAGTGTGCCGATAAACGAGACATGACTGTAATATATTTTATATATATATATATATATATATATATATATATATAATATATATATATATATATATATATCACATATTACACACACATATATATATATTTTATTGCATTGCATTGCATTTTAATCCAGTCATCACTGGATTCACTGCATAATTGAAAATTAATGTCTTAATTCTACTGCGTCTGCTCTCATTCCGGCATCACCTACTTAACATTTTGTTGAAACACTAGATCAGTAAATTAAAATAGTTTTGACTTTTGACTCACTGACATGTAGCGTAATGAAGCATGCAGAAATCAGATAAACAATTAATTCAAAATATGTCAATTCATCAACCAGTGTATAAACGTCAATATAGGCAAGGTGCTACAAAGTGACTGCGTCGCTAGGAAAAATATAATAAAAACCACTGAGTAGCTACTGGGTGGCATTGGCTGGGCGAAAAATGATTATATAGTTTTATAACATTTCTGTGGTTGTCACATTCTGGTTTTAATTTATACAAATGTTGTCCATTTTCACTGGGCTTATGCACTGGTAATCTTTGAACTTTGACACTTTGGAGATGTTTGGAGATATCCTGACTTCACTCATGGTACCTGGGTAATCTGAATAATTATTTGCTTAGCATGAGACACTGAACAAGTGTGATTGTTATCTGGGTAATTTTAATGGTTCTTGGAAGCATTCCCCAGCCAGCACTCATTCACACAAGACAATAGGTCCAGTCTAATTGACTTCCCATTCATCAGGTTCATCCACTGATTAATTGCTGGGTAATGTTTGACGAGCAGCTTCATTGTCCAACTTGTCTTGGTCATTAAACACTATTGCCTGCACAGTAATATTCCCAACTGTCTATAAAATATCCTTCGCAACATCACAACAATATCAGACGCTCAATTCCGTTGTATTCAATTACAATTCACTTCAAAATCTTTCAATTCCAGTTCAATTCCAAATCTTTCAATTCAATTAAAAAAGTAAATTCCAAAACCCGCTCCAATTCCGGAATTGAATTAGAATTGAACTGATCAATTCCAATTCTTTTGAATTGACCCCATCCCTGGTCGACGCGGATTAAAGTCAGACAGTTCTTGGTCTGGTTACGGTAGAATACCACCACCTTGACATCTTCACATCTTTATTTCAGCGTCTCATTGCAGTCTTCTTGGTAGTAGTCTTTTGACCGCAGTCGTACTTAATGAAGCGAACTGCAAGTTGGAAAGACTCATATGTTCTTCACTGCTTATATGAATTTATTTCCGACAGATGATTCCAACATTGTCGATACAAACTCCACTGCACCTCCCGGGAAGGTCTGGCAACACTTTCGTAGTTTTTATAGTGAGTTGTAAAAAGTCCCAGTGTCACCGATCTTCTTAGCTATGATACCTTTCTGTGTTAGCTTTCTGTCGATAGCGCCGTTTATCTCTTTCAGTGCTATTCTGTAAAAGGACGAACCGTTTACCGCATTTGGCTTCCTTTTATTGTTGACTAAGTGATGTAGCAGTCGATTGCATGTTTAAAACAATTTTGTCACATCTCCGTCCTCGAGCATGTACCCTGTAATAATGTCAGCAACACACACCACGCACGCACGCACGCACGCACGCACGCACGCACGCACGCACGCACGCACGCACGCACGCGCGCGCACTGCTAAATAAATTAACACGCAGCCAATATTCAAAACAGAGAGCAAAGGGCGAAACGTCTATGGCCAGTAAGGGGCGCGCGCGGAGCTACGAACGTTTGCGTGTGTAGGGTCTAGCCGGCCGGCGACCACAATAAGCGAGCCAATCTCAGTGTAAAACGGTTCGACACGAAGCCACGCCCACGTATATAATTCCCTATAAATGTTGGCTGTTTCATATACTGCACGATTTTGCGCTGAAATGCGGAAGCGACTACGTAGATGAATACACCGCTGCAAGCCAAACAACGACGTTTTCTGTTCACAAGACGTGAAGAATAGCTGACAAGATCAACACGTTACGATGACAAGTAGGTGGCGAAGTTCGTTTGTATGTCTTAATTTTGCACCGCGAATAATAATCCAGAAATGTACGAAAACTCACATGCACAGTTATGTTATAATATAAAAAAGCAAAATCGTGCAGCATATCGTTTTTTGCTTATTACGTATGTCTCGCAATATTCCTCGGGACATGAATGTCGGCATTTACTAAACAGACTTGTAATAAAGAACATAACAAAATAAATGTTTTCGTTTAACAAGTAAGACACATTGTAATTGTTTAACACAACACACATGATTTTAACCAGCCTGCGTCGTGGTCAATACAAGTATATTAATCTTTACAATGATAACCTGTGATTATTGTTCACATATATACAACTACATATTTTCATTACGAAACATCACGTATTTTTAATTAATTTATAACACATTTGCAAGCACATAATACAATTATAATAATGAGTTTTAATCTCGGCAAGGATGTTAGCGGATCTGATTGTCAGAGATGGCTTAATGAGTATCGTGAATATTACCACCAAAGCAGTAGATCAATCATGCGTAGGGCATACTTTTCGGAACAACAGCCGATATTTGCGAGGGCGGGCACCGTTCGCACATCCGTCGTCAACACGAGCCTTTGGCACGCGCCTCGCATCCAGGGAACCATTTCTAAGGAACGTATTCCGCCGACACACAGGGGAGTTAATTAAGAGAGGCTATCAGAATGTTCGCTTACTGGCCGCGTCTCATCTTAATGAAAAGGCTATCGGGTGTAATATTGGCAAGTCTTCGGCGCTGCTTTGTCGTGATGTTAGCACCGGGTGTAGGCGGATCAGTTGCGCGGGAATTTACTCAAGGTAACCCACGTAAGTCGAGGTAAACATCTCACGGAGCGCTGCATTAATGTACTGCTCGGGTTCGATTTCGGACGACGACCCTAATATGCTAATCTGTTCGAGCCATTGGTCTGTACACGAATTAATTATTCATAACATTTTCTTCGGCTTCGTGGGAGAACATGTCGAAGCGCCTACCTGCGACCTGTTTCTGGCGTGACTTCAGTCAGAGTGCGTATAGTGTACAGTGCTGGTCGCGAACACTCCGTCAGACTGCACACGTTACTTCCTGGTTGGGCAGGGGTCATCTGCAAATTATGTACGCAAGGCGGGTGTGGTGCGACTGTGATTTCGACCTTGATGTATAGATAGAATTGGAAGGTACGGTATCAGAACGTGTTTATAAGTGCCCCAATATCGACTGCCTTCCCGGTTCCGCGCGATGACGCCATGGGTAGTATACGAATTAAACCGTAACATTGATAGAAGACAGGCCAAACGAAATAATACCTGTGCCCATTTTCAAGAACACAACATATTTTTATGATGCCGATCTTCGAACTTTACCTCTGACCAAAACGTTTATTTTAACATTACAAAATATTCCGGCAAGAGATTGTTACAACGATCACTCAACATGATAAAAAATTCAATCCTGCAAAGTAACACAAATCAAAACCGCACCAGGTAGATTGTTGCTAAGTGTCATGGCACTCCTGCCATCTCATATCACCCGACGTAAACAAGGACACGGGCAGAAGACGCTAATATAAATAGTTTCGTACTTAAGACATATTGTCAATACCCTTGCCACATCGCTAGAACATACATACGTAGACCTAATCCTGTTTCGAACATAAAACTCAGAAGAATAACAACAGTCCAGTTTACCCTGGGTCAAAGTGACATAGTCTGGGATTCGTAGTTCAAATATATTCCGTTGGATGGTGCTGATAAAGAATATTAATGAACCAGCATAACTGAATTTAGCATTCGTAATTGCTAATATGATTGCTTGTGTCCATTGCATATGGTGCAAATTATAACATATACTGTTTTATAGATTGCTGGAAACTTCTATAGACTGACGAAAAGAAATAGCATATTACAATAAGTGTGTATCTGTACAGAGTCAGACTTATTGTTATATTTTGTTTTATTTTATACATCTGCATACCATATTTTTTCGCAACATAGTTTAACAAGTAAAATTTGTCTTAACCTATCTGTCAGATTTTTTAATCAATATTTCCAGAAACATAACTAGTTTTGTGGCATAGGAACCAATGAGAAAACACCGTTTAGTCTAACGATTATTCTTATCCTGTTCCATAAAATTAACTGGAGTGGCGGTGTAAGCGCTTACATTTTACCGGCGTTATAAACGTTCCGATTGACGTTTCTACGCATGCGCGTTAAATGTAAAATCATCAATGTGCAGCGAAAGAACAAAACATTTATGATATAAATGCTACGGGCTGTTCGTTAGGATGTATATAGCCTCTCAGCAAAGTTATTTATCGCAAATTAACACGAGGCAAACCAGTTTTGAAGCATGTTTTGATAGCAAGCGTAAATCACGTGACTGCAGTGCGCCATAATCCGTGACAGTGATCATCACAGGAGAGTCAACGAACAGACCGTGAATTTATTTAAAAAAAATGCTTTGTCGTTTTGCTGCACATTGATGATTTTACATTTATCGCGCATGCGCAGAAACATCAATCGGAACGTTTATGACAACAGGAAAAATGTAAGCGCGACAGCGGCATTAGCGCACATTAGCGGTTCGGCAAAGTTAATTGGTAGAAGACATCATCCATATACTAAAGTGTTAATTAGCGAGCAAACGTGGATAAGCTATGCTACAGAAGGGTCGAAACGTCGCATGTTTCAACATTCTGCTATAAGAATAGCATAGGTTTAATGCATGCTGTCTAATCGAATTTTATGAGCCATGAATAATAATGTATTCCATAAGAGTTTAACGTCAGAATGCACATTTTCCGATGTGCTGAGGCTTATTCGGCTCTTTCTGTGTGCATTACTTCGTTGACCTTTGACTTACTAACTTGCTATGTAGTTTTAACTAAACTCCAATCGTTTAGAATTGCTTATGGGTTTTCGACTGGCATGGATTTCTGGAGGTCCTTTATTCTACTGGGACAAATGATTGAACACCAGTTCACCAGATGGCGCCAATATGGATGTGTGTTGTTCTACGCGTCAGTGCAGGGCAGTAGACAACAATGCTCTCCTGAAGTGCAGACGAACTCAGGAAACGCAACAATTGATATCGCTGCGATATTCCTCGACGCGAATACATGCCAATTTATTTGCTTTGTTGGCAATTGTTTGACGTAATGTCGGAGGTAAGTCTCCGAATGCGGACGCCACCATGCAATTCAAGATGCGGAGCGCACCCTGACGCTGCTGAGGATTGTTACATAGATTTTCCAATGGTCAACCAATGGGGGATTTAGTGATGCGTTTGTCATGTGCGCCGAACCATTTGTAGGACCCATGTATAGCCCCGGTGCAAGTGACCAACATAAAATATCACCGATTAGAATAACATAGTTAAATTTAACTTGATCAGTTGATGAGAATAAATTTTTTTTGACTGAAACGACGCAACTGATAATTACAACTATAAATGTATGTAGTGTCACATAACTATGACGTAGTCGTCGATGAAACTTGCATGTCGTCGTAGACTGCGTCATCGGCGTTTCTTATTTTCCCAACCAGAAAGCAGTTGAGGCTGCGAGGAACAAGATCCACGGTGTTAGAAATAGAGACCACCAGTCTACACGTCGACCCCTTATTAAGAATGCTTTTATGATGTACTATTACTGACGTAGACCATCCTCTCATGCCAAGGGTCGAAACTACCCCTGGCCGATCGTCTCCGTAATGCTGGGGAGTATGTCGAGTCGAACTATACAATTATTGCAATTTACTTCGCCAGTGGCTACTGCGCCAATCGTGGGAACAGCGCAAATACCCGCCCCAGTTTGAAGATGGATACACGACTTGTGGGAATCCCAATATAATGGCATCTTAAACACATGGAACATGAGCAGTGTGTGGTTTAAATCACCCAACATTACCACTTAGCTGGACGCCGAACCACTCCTCATTGGCTGACGTTAAAAGAGGATATTTTGAAAGTAAAGGGATGTGCAAGGAGTAGAGAAGAGCTGGTACTGACGTTATCAGCCGCTGAGACCCCCTGCGTGAGGTTGGCGTAAGGTATGGACGGTTTTTCAGTGACTCCTCCGATAGACAGAATTTAGTCAATGAAAGTATCTGAATTTCGAAGTGTGTGGCGAGTATAAGTGATACACCGCCCCCATGGGCTGACTGTGCGGTGCTCTGCCTTTGTACAGACCGCCCTCATCATTGCAAGGTTTGACGGATAATTATTTTACGACTTACGGAAACAATTGTCGATATCGACGTGTGACCACACCCTGTCGATGTATATTTGATAGTTTGTCATGCCTGTTTTCTTCATGGCACAACACCCAAGGATACAGTCAAAAAAGGGTTGATTCAGCAGCTAAAAGTGAGAGGGCCGACGTGATTTATCAATCGCAGAATATATTATTCTGAAAGAATGCTCGTATCGCCATCAGAGTTTGAGCTGAGCATTGACATGTAGTTGGAAATACGTTAAGTGAAACTGGTGATCAGCATAATGTTCATGAAAAAGTGTAACATCTCGGAATTAGTCGCAAAGTATTCATATAAATGTGAACGTTGGAAATTGTGTATCATGACAAGGCTCGATATATGCAGCAATTGTGGGTTACTGCTTCACATTTGAATATAATAATCAGTCTGTATAAAACAGGCTCCTCTCTTTTTGGGTGCATAAGGCAAGTCATGTATATTATAGTCATTGTTAACAAATGTGTCTGCCAGGCATACCATATTATAATTGATCTCGTAAAACCCAGCACCCGTGGTGTAATAATTAAACCACATATTGTGCTTAAGTCTTCGATTAAAGCCTTCACATAGAAAAATTGATATCTGAGTAGTTGAAACTACAATTATTGTAGTTTCAACTACTAAGATATCTACTTTTCTATATGAAGGCTTTAGGCGAAGACTTACGCCCAATACGAGAGATTGTGTAGGTGTATTGTCATTTATGATATGTGAAATCGCGGTGTGGATTTAACACGTGCCAGTACAGAACAAAATGCATGCTGGTTCGAATGTCCGTAAATATACAGCATTTATGTCGCCAAACGATGGCTTGTTGTAAACGACAATAGAATATGCCTACATTTCCATGGTTCGCCAATCTAAGATAAAATGTCGCCTAATTTACAATACACACAACTAATAATAATATATTTTATTTAATATAGCGCCACATCCAATTTCAAATCGTTCGTGGCGTTTTCTAAAAATACAAATATACACCAGAAGAAAAACAGATAAATATACTAGTGACATGTATAAAAATTATTAAACAAATTTCAATATAAATGTAATAACACGATTTATTTAAGCTGAATAAATGTATTATATGTATTATATGTATAATAAATATATAAATAGGTTAAATAAAATATCGATAAAAGTACACAAACATTAAACTAAGCCGCGAGAACAGTCAGAAAGAAATGTGTCTTTAGGCGTGCCTTGAAGGCAGACGTCTTAATGTTACTAGGTAGAGCGTTCCATAAGGTCGCTGCTGCGACCACAAATGAGTTGTCTCCAGCTTTCACGTGTGTCCGCACAACCGTTAATAAGTTATTGTTCGCAGAACGCAATGCTCTCGCAGGTTTGTACGGACACACAAGGTCTGATAGGTATTTTGGGGCATCGCCGTGCACAGCTTTGTAAGTTAATACAAGAAGTTTAAACTCGATCCTCTGTGGTACAGGCAGCCAATGAAGAATACATAACAAAGGCATAGCGCTATCAGTCCGTGGGCGGCGTGATATTAGCCTGGCGGCGGAGTTGTGTATTCTCTGAAGGCGAGCAATATTGTTTACTGAAGTGCCGTACAGAAGGGAATTGCAATAATCAACTGTGATGTTATAATGGCGTTGACCACACGTTCCTTAGTCGCCATTGGGAGGTAACGACTCATCTTGTTGATATGGCGGAGGTGGAATGAACACACACTGACAATGCTTGAAACTTGTTTCTTAAAATCAAGGTGGCGATCAATGACAACACCAAGGTTATGAACAAATCTTGAGGCAGTAATCGTGGCATCCCCTACATGTATAACACTACCGTCAACAAGCGCAATGGCCGCGGCAGTCTTCGGTATTACCGGCAGATATTCGGTTTTGTTGTTATTCATACACATGTAGTTAGATGCCATCCACATGTTGACAACATCTAAACAGTCCTCCATGCGTCGTAGAGTAGCTGATAATGTTGTTGCTATTAGATCAAAATGACAGTATAACTGCAGGTCATAAGCGTAGTGATGGAAACAAAGTCCATGCCCTGTAATGATCTCGCCAATGGGTTGTACGTGCAGCGAAAATAGCAATGGTACGGAGTAGGACTCCCATCCTACTCCGTACGCCGGGCTGATTGGCGCAGTTGCAGTGGGATCGGACAATATCATAAATACTACAACAGTTAGAATATCATGGATCCACTAATTCTGGCGCACTAGGGGTCGCTACGGCTGATTACGTCAGTACCAGCCTTCACAAACCGGGCACATCCCTCCTATTTTAACATCAGCCAGTGAAATCGTCCAAAAGAAGTGAGGTCAGCCTTCGGTCATGTGATATAATTTTGTGTGATTTCATCTACATGCTGCTCGTATTACAATGGCATATTAAGGTCGCGAATTGGTCATTATATTGGGATTATCACCAGTCCTGTGTCCGTCTTGAAATTGGAGCGGGTATTTGAGCTGTTCGCACGACTGACGCAGTAACAACTGGCGAAGTCATTTGCTATAACGTTATAGTTCGACTCCGTTCACTTCCGATGTTAGTGAAGACGTTAGAGGCAGCGCAACGACCCGTGACTTGCGAGGAAGGATCTTTTACCTTAAGAAAAGCGAGTTGAACTGAAAATTGCACCAACCCTCCCGGGTCCCCCTACATATGTTGAATGCATTGTACGTTATGTTCAAATGAAAATAAAGAATTACATTTAACTGACTTGAATAGTTACTTTATTTGATGAGTTCTCCTTTCAATATGGAGATACACTGACGCCAAAAGATGTCAGTTTTAGCAGCCATTTTAATTTATTCAAACTGAATCAATTCCTGATCTAGATGCTTGTCAAATTTTGATGCGTTGTTTGTGGCTTGCTTACAACAAAATTATTTGTTTTTGCAATCTGTTCTAGATCCAACCATAGGCTAACTGCATGCTGCACCATTGGTAATACGCATTTGCAATCGTAGTTTGGCATCAGTTAAATTACATTAAGTACGCGGTAGTGTCTTCAGTCAATTTACATAACCAACATGATTAAATAATAACGGAAATCAACATAAACAATTAGAGCGGCTGCAGCTGTCAAAACAACACATTCTCCCACCTGAAGTTTTCGCGTGTTGTAGTTGAACATATAAATGCCTTCAAACTGTCATACGCACCCGGGGTAAGTTTGTCTGTACATAACAGTAGCCTACAAAAGGCACGACTTTGCATGCAAGTGTTTATGCACGAATAATAGTTGTCTCCGTTACGACGTCTTAGTTAAAGTTGGCAACTATAATACTGTTAGTCTTGAGAGGTGTGCCTGCCGGACTGCAAAAGAAACGAAACGCAATTACAGACAAACAAAAAGCAGCAACGATGTCGCTCGTGTAATAAATAATAGTTGAATCCTATTTACCTGCCCGGTCAGTCGTGGGATACACCAGTGCAGATGGACTATTTACCTGTCGGGTCAGTCATGGGATACACCAGTGCAGATGGACTATTTACCTGTCGGGTCAGTCATGGGATACACCAGTGCAGATGGACTATTTACCTGTCGGGTCAGTCGTGGGATACACCAGTACAGATGGACTATTTACCTGTCGGGCCAGTCGTGGGATACACCAGTACAGATGGACTATTTACCTGTCGGGTCAGTCATGGGATACACCAGTACAGATGGACTATTTACCTGTCGGGTCAGTCGTGGGATACACCAGTACAGATGGACTATTTACCTGTCGGGTCAGTCGTGGGATACACCAGTGCAGATGGACTATTTACCTGTCGGGTCAGTCGTGGGATACACCAGTGCAGATGGACTATTTACCTGTCGGGTCAGTCGTGGGATACACCAGTACAGATGGACTATTTACCTGTCGCGTCAGTCGTGGGATACACCAGTGCAGATGGACTATTTTTTTCGAGCTGCATGCCACAGAACCGCAACTGGTAATTGGACAAAATACAAACCATCCAGGCTTTTTTAATCCCTGTTTCCATTGCCAATTTATTTCGTATTGAATCAGACCATTGCGCACTAATTACACTATAATATTCAATTCTTGAACACACCGCACAAGTACAGTAACATTGCTTAACAGTGTGATTATCTGATCATGTTTTATAAGATATATGGCCTACTAGGTATAAACTAAAAACGCAAAATAATACCCCAGTTCTTACGTATTACATACACATTACAGTTTTACGTTCGTAATCATTATTTCTAGATGGTAAAATGTTTCTCTGTTTCTCTGTATGTATGTATGTATGTATGTATGTATGTATGTATGTATGTATGTATGTATATGTATGTATTATTATATATATATATATATATATATATATATATATAATATATATATGTGTGTGTGTGCATGTATGTATGCACGCATGTATGTATGTATGTATGTATGTGGTAAGGAAGGGACGAATATTCGATTCGTATTCGAAATTTCGAATATACGAACGTTTTCTCGCTATTCGATTACAGGAAACCATAGCCATCTTTCGTCAAACACTGAAAACATATTTGTTTGAAATTGTTTTTCCACCATAAATTGTCGGCGGTTCCCTGCTCCAATGACGACTAATGCCTGTGCCCGCTCATGATTATACCAAATGATTTTGTTTGTTGTGCCTCTGAGCTTGATTTTTTAAAGCCCATTACAATTCAGCCGGCCGCCCGCCCGCTCCGCATATTGTATCACCTTCTGGCCCGCTGCCCGCCC
The DNA here is from genome assembly GCA_025642075.2 of Ridgeia piscesae. Lineage (NCBI taxonomy): Eukaryota > Metazoa > Annelida > Polychaeta > Sabellida > Siboglinidae > Ridgeia > Ridgeia piscesae. The sequence goes on along the minus strand of JAODUO010000213.1, from coordinate 419,819 downwards.
CGCAGTAACTTGGCCCGCAGCTATGCCAATAGTAATTTGTCAAACGTCAGTCCGCAGCCCATAAAAGATTGAATTGCTAACATGGAATAATTAAAAATAACTAATCCTCATTGATCTTACTTAATTTAGTACCGAAATGTCATTATTTTATTGATTAAATATACTTTCAGTTGGGTATGAGAATTAGTATATGGCTAGTTATATTTTACCTGTCTTTTTTTACCAGTTAATTACTTGAAATTTAATTAATCAAATTGTTCAGTCAAGTAGAAATAATTATGTTGGAAGACACTGTGATAATTCATCATGACAACGCTGAACATGTCAGAGAAGCTAAAATCCACTACCACATAATCATTTGTCACTGGTGGCCAAGGTGAACCCAGCTGAAATTAGCAAAAACAGGCCTCTTTTTCAGTGGCCTGCCTGTCTTATGATCTTGGCTTTCGTGTCCCTGCCGCCTTCTAACCAGCCCGGCTAAATGACAGCTGCTAAGGCCTGCTATTGTGTCAGTGCCTCAGTGGTGGTGAAAAGTGATAAGAAATATTTGCTGAAGGGAAGGAAGAGGCATCCGTAGCCAGGTAGAGTCGTCAATTGCTTTGCACTGTTGTAGTTTTACAGCTTACCAGACCGAGTAATTGGGTATCCTACCAGACATTCTCTTTACTCAGTAATATAGCATACATTAAATAGACACCAGCCAATATTCAGCCATTAAGTGATATATTAGAGCCAATATCTTTTAACAAATGTTATGATAAATACATTGGACATGGCTATCAAGAAATGAAAAGTTTCTGCTAAGAGTCAGCCATGCTAATGTGAGATCACTCAGGCCTTATTTGGTAATATTTATACAGATTAACACCTGTCAGTGGGTATTGATCGGTAAAACCGGGCACCACCAGCCTGCCAATTCCCTCTGTGTGTTAGAGAAGGTCTGGCTCAGACTTTCTCTAATTCAGGTATCCGAAATTAAATAGGTCTCCGCCGTTCAAACATCACTCAGCCTAGTGAGATAGGGCAACCTGGTTAATGGTGATACAGGTGTTAAAGGGTTAGCTAGGTCTGTCATCATTGCTGATTGTGTAAAAAGGGCAGTCTGTGGCGATTTGTGCCACAATAACGTTATTTTGCTACCTTATTTCTGACTGTAGTGCACCCACTTGTTAGTGATTCAAAATAGTTTAAGGTGCTCGTGTATGCAAGACCAAACCTTTGTATTAACTAGACAGTGTATGAAAAACATTATTTTGTGACCTTATTTCCTGTGACTTTTCCTAGGCAAAGCTGGCACTTTTTCTGTGACTTTGTTACTGTTAATTAGTTTATGCACACACTAATGATTGACTGAAGCTGGCAGAGCAAAACAACGAAACAATGACATATTCTGAATGTTTTCAACAGTTTTATCAAAATGTTTCGATACCAGATTGCTTACTGGCAACATGTCATTTACCTAAACGTCATGGATCTAGCTAGCACATGATATCACAGCATAGTTAAACGCACACAAACGCATTTATGAACACATGCATGCATGCATGCACAGCATTAGACGTACACACAAAGGGCTATCAGATAATCCTCCAACTAACATGCACAACTAATGTGCACATTTTGAGAGAAAATGCGCGGGCTGGAAAGCTGAACCCGCAACCGCCCCGCAACTATATAATTCGGTCCACAACCCGCCCCGCATATTTTGCCATATCCTGGCCCGCAGCCCGCCCCACCCCACGGACACCTGGCCCGCATCGCAACAAATAAAAATCGCAACCCTCGGACCTCCGCGGGCTGCTGGTGGAAACCCGCTCCGCGCAAGGCCTTAAATTATCTATGGCTATAGAAGCGTTATAATTATTATTATTGACTGCAAACTCTGTTGTTTCAGAGTGGATCGTGGAGGTATGCCTATTAGTGACGGCGTGTATCGTACTCAGCATGACGACGGTTGATGGCGTGGCTCTAGGCGACGTCTTCGCCGAACGACAAGTGCGACAATCCGATGAAGTGGAATCAGACGGCTCCGACAGACGCAAAATGGCAGGCGCCGACAACGACCTCTGTCGCACAGTGTGTCACTTTTGCCGTAACGTTCTCGGGCTCCGCTGGACAGCGCTGTGCAATGTTCAGTGCCAACTAGGAGGACGGGAGTATGACGCTTGCATGACCATCTGGTCGTTAAAAGAAGAACTCTACAAGATCGGCTACTGATTTCATTCACCGTCGAACCCGGCTGCAGTGTTAAGCATGCGATCGATTGAGGTGGAAGGACTGAAACTGCTATAACGTGAAACTTTAATTCCCGCTTGTGAC